>PVKC010018480.1:0-13814 GCA_004027635.1 Crocidura indochinensis
GGGGTGCACACATACTTTGGGATGAATGTCCTTCCCTCTTGGGGGTATATACCTAGGAGAGCAATTGCTGGGTCAAATGGTAGCTCAATTCTGAGTTCTTTGAGCACTCTCCAGACTGTTCTCCATAGGTGTTGGACTAGAGGACAATCCCACCAGCAGTGGAGGAGAGTGCCTTTCATGCCGCAACCCCGCCAACAGACATTGTTCCCATTATTTTTGATGTGAGCCATCCTCACTGGTGTAAGGTGGTACCTCATTGTTGTCTTGATTTGGATTTCCCTAATGATGAGTGAAGGTGAGCATGTTTTCATGTGTTTGTTGGCCATCCTACGGTCTTCCTCCGAGAAGTGTCTATTCATTTCATCTTCCCATTTGTTTATGGCTTTATTTGGTTTTGGGGGGCTGAGCTTTCTAAGAGTTTTGTATAGTCCTTCAATCCCTCGCCCCCAACCAGTACCCCATATTTACCCTTTTTACCATCAGTACAGCACAGGCCAAATCACAGATCAAAGTGGTGCACCAGATTTAACATCCCCCAACTATTTCAGAAGACATAAAAGGGACACTTATATGTCTCTTGAATATCTTATATGTTTTTCCTTAACAGCTATGACTCTTACTAAATATTCTCTTATACAGTAACAATTTTCCCTACTTTTTGTTTATTTTTCTTTTTGTGATCTGTTCAATAAGGAATTCTTATAGAAGAGTCCCTCAGTTTAAAGTTTATATTAGAACCAAGTCATGGGGATTGTTGGACTTGTTCTAATAGTCCCCATATGCACCAATAACACTACATGGCATTGTTACTCTTTTGCATAGGCACATTAAAATGGGAAAATATTATACATACAAGCAAGTTATTATCTAATAAAGATAGGAACACATAAATTTTGTAATACAATGGGACCTTACACCCTGAACATTGTCATAATGTCCTGACTCAGACCAGGGAAACGTGGGCATTCTCCATTCAACCCTGAACCAAAGATGACATTTATGAAGCAACCAACATTGTCTATAACATCACTTGGAAGCAATTCTCTACCAGGGAAGACCCTACTGCTGCTCTGACAATGACCTACTCAAACACCCTTAACACCAAGAAGACTCAACAACAACAACATGCTTTCAGGACAGGATTTTCTGCATTGCCCTCTAATTGTGAGGTGAAACTAAAGGATGCTCCACATTATCCTGACTTCAATATAGGATATTCACAGTTTCCAGGATCTTTAATTATAGAAACCTGACACCCAAAAGAGTGACTGAGTGAAAAATAAAAGTGTATTGGCATTACAGACAATGATTTGTGTTGGAGAACATAGTATGCCTGAAGCCTAGAGGTGGTTTTAGGTCAGAAAACTTCAGGGGTAAGGTCTCCTTGTATTTAGGCCAGGGCTTTTCCTTTCTATGGTCCCCATATTTTGCTGGGCTTATGCAAACAACAATTGCCATTCTAACACTGTTTATGCTGTGCATCTTTGACTCTAATCCTTAAAAATACCACTTAAACTTTTGAGATTAACTTAAATAAATGTGCATGGAACTGTATAAATAATACTATGCCTTCAATGTTAAAGGAGTTACATACATTTGGTATCTTTAGATTGCTTCATGTACTGCTAAGAAATGTTATAATGTACTACAATATGGGGACTTGAGGGACAAAGTAATTGTGGATGTGTGCTGCTTTGTTTTTCTGAATGTCCTTTGGCTGAAAGTTCAAAATTAAGGTGTCAAGAAGGGGATTTTTGCTAAGAATTCGGTTTATGGGCTATTGTCTTCCCACGGTACCTTTAATTGTCCTCTTTCTTTGCACGTTTGTTCTCTAATAAAAATAAGAAAAGAAAATATATATATATATATATATATATTATATATTGGTCTGTAGTTCTCCTTTTTGTGTCAACTCTCTGTGCTTTTGTTATCAGGGTGATATAAAGTCATTGAAATTATCTGGTAATTTTTCTGTTTCTTCAATTTCCTAAGACGAACCAGAAAGTGTTTGAGAGCAGGTCCTACTTAAAGGTTTGAAATAATTCTTTATCTATTTATTTTTTATTTTTATTTTTCTTGACTTCTTTGTTTTGGTATTGATATTGAATTTGATGTCCCCAAACTTTTTTTATGTTTATTTTTTCTTTCTTTTTCTTTTTGCACTCTGGCATAGTTTTATTTCAGGATCGAGACTATTAAGTGGTGTTTGCCTTTAGTGCTGTACTGCTCATTGGATATTTTATTTGACATTTCTTTTTGTATTGTTGTGGCATTTCAATTTCGTTATTCCTGTCCTCTCTCAAACTGAGTTTGAGAGCCTCTAGAAGGACTACACCCATTTTCAGCTTATTTTATTTTTACTCCACTTTATTGCTTTTTCTTTCTTCACATAACTCAAACTATCTAGTTCCACCTCTCAAACAGAGGGGAAAATAAAGGAGGGTACCAAGACCGACCAGATATATGATCACTAAGTAGTAAGCTAGACAAAGAGGGGACCTCCTATTCTAGCAGCTTGGGGTGTGAGGGTGGGGGATAAGGGAGACAGGATGGGAACGGGAGTGGAGGGAGGACAAATTTGGTGTTGGGAATTCCCCTGATTCAACGTTAATATGTACGTAAAATACTACTGTGAAAGATATGTAAGACAATATGGTCAAAATAAAAATTATATATGTAAAAATAATTCACTAATGAATCCACCTGAAGCTGGGCTTTTGTTTTGGGGAAGTCTTTTAACTAACATTTCAATTTCGCCTATAGGAATTGGTCTGTTCAGAAATTGCAGTTCATCTTGGTTCAATCTTAGGTGGTTATAAGAGTCCAAGAATTCACCTATTTCTTTCAGGTTTTTCTTGCTTTATGGCATAAAATTTCTCAAAGAAAACTCTGATTACCTTTTGAATTATACTATCTGTAATAACCTTTCCACTTTTTATTTCTTTTTTTAATATTATTTTTATTTTAATCATAGTGGCTTACATATCGTTCACAGTAATATTCCAGGTACATATTAACATTCAATCAGGGGAATTCCCATCACTGAATTGTTCTCCCTCTACCTCCATTCCCATTCTGCCTCCCATATCCTTCACCCTCACCCCAGGGTCTGCTAGAATGCGTGGTCCCCTCTGTGTCTAGTTACTTAGTGATCTTATAACTGTTTGGTCTTGGTGCCTCCATTACTTCCCCCTCTAGTTGGAAGGCGGAACTACATAATCTAGTTCAAGTTATGTGGTTTTGTTTGAGGAAGAGAAAAGTAATAAAATGGGGTAAAAAATCAACTACACTGACAATAAGCAGAAGTCTTCCATACACCGCAAAAGCACCAAAGGGAGAGTGAATGAACTTGAAAGAAGTCTATAGATAATCCCATGACAATATATTCCAAGGGTAAAGAAACCCTGTATCTCTTAGGCTAAGGGGGTTCCCTTTTCGAATGACGTCAATATTTTCTGTGCAGGAGGGGGAAAAAAGAGACAAAAAGCAAAAAATAATGTATTTTTTCTTTTATCTAGTTTTTGTAGATTTCTTTGTTTTGGGGTGGATATTGAAGTAGTTGCCACTTTTTGCATTTATATATTTACTTTTTCTTCTTTTCTCTTCCTTTTTGCATTCTGTCATGCTTTTTTATCTCAAGATCATGACAATTATGTGGTGCATATTTTTATTGCTGCAGTGCTCACTGAATATCTTATTTGATACTTATTTTTGAACTGTTATGCTGTATCACCCACTTTTTTCCCCTTCATCTCTCAAACCAAGGATAGAACTTCTAGAAGGACTCTGCCCACTTTTCATTTCTAAATTGTTTTTATTAAGTTTATCTTTATTTCTTTGTGAGTCTTGCTAGTGATTTATTGATCTTGTTTATTTTTTCAAAGAACCAACCCTTGCTTTCAATGATCATTTGGATTGCTTTTTGAATTTCTAGTTCATTATTTATGCTCTGAGTTTTGTTATTTCATTCCGTCTGCCTTTTGTTTTGCCACACTCAGAAGCACTTAGAAGTTACTCTTGACTCTGCTCAGAAATCACTCCTGGCAAGTGTGGAAAACCATATAGGATGCCTGGGATTGAACTGGGCTGTCTGAATGCAAGGAAGCCAAGATATTGTTTTGGTTCTCCTTTTACCTATTTTTTTGTTCATGTTGTTCATCATCTTTTAATGTTTTAAGCTGTGCCATTAAGCCATTAAGTTATGTGCCTGATAAATTCTTTCAAAGCTATAGATTTTCATCTCAATACTGTTTCTGCTGTGTCCCACAAATTCTGATAATTTTTGTTGTCCTTCTTGTTTGTTTACAGGCATCTTTTGAATTACACTTTAATTTAATTTCTTGTCCACTTGCTGTTCAGTGGTGAGATATTTAACTTTTAGATGTTAACGTTCTTTCTCTATGTTTGTTTAAAATTCACTACTTCTTCTTTTTTTTTTTTTTTTTTTGCTTTTTTGGTTTTTTGGTGCCATGACTCGGATTGATTAACATTCAATCAGGGGAATTCCCATCACTGAATTGTTCTCCCTCCACCTCCATTCCCATTATGCCTCCCATATTCTTTACTAATTCTAATTTCAGTTCATGATAATCTGAGAAAGTAGCTTATGCAATTTCTATCTATTCATAAAATGATTTTTATGAATTTATGTTTGTGGCCAGCATGTGGTTGATCTTCTACATTTGCTTTGGAGAAGAATACATATATAGTTTTCTGGTAATGGAGAGCTCTATATATATTTACTAAGCCACTTCTTCTATTTCTTCATTCAGAGCTGGTATATCTTTCTTGAGTTTTATCTTGGTGATATCAAGGGGTGATAGGGCTATGTTGAAACTTTCCTTTATTATTGTGCTTGTTTTGATGTATACATTTTCAAATCTACCAGCAATTGTTTTAAAAGTTTATGGTTTCTTATTGGGTACATATATGTTTACAAGTGCTTTCTTCCTGGTGTACATATCACTTGATAAAGATTCTAAGACGTTTTTTAATCCATGAAGCTGTACTGTATATACTTCAAAAACTGAAGGAAAGTCTGGTTTGGCGAAGTATCCATGGCGAGGCATTCATTTTGATGAATTTTGCCTGTATTTCAACAGTGCTATTGTCTTTGATTACACTTGTGATAAGTCTGCTGTAAATCTTAAGGATGGCTCTTTGCACATAATTTCCCTTTTTGATCTTGCTGTATTCTGTATTCTATATTTGTCTGTGGATTTCTTTTAAATCACTGTTGCTAGGATGTGTCTTGGGATCATTTTTTTTTAATTCTTTTAGCTGGTATCTTTGGATATATCCAGGATATGGTGGCATGTATGCTTTAGTTCTGGGAGTTTCTCAGACTGTTGACTCTTCATCAGGGTTTCCTTCTTTGATCTCTGGGACTCCAACAATTTAAGAACTGTATCTGTGGAGTTTATCTGAGAGTTCTCTTGTCATCTGTTCATTTTCCTTGACGAATATTTTCAGCCTATTCTGTTGAATGGGGGTATTGTGTAGCTTATTTTATACATCACTGATTCCTCCGCAGCTGCTACTCTGTTGGTGAGGATTTTCCAGTGTGGTTTTCATTTTTTTTTACATTTTATTTAAACACCTTGATTATTGCATACATGATTGTATTTGGGTTTCAGTCATGTAAAGAACACCACCAGTGCAATGTTCCCATCACCATTGTCCCAAATCTCCCTCCTCCCCACTCAACCCCCGCCTGTACTATAGACAGGCTCTCCATTTCCCTCATGCATTCTCATTATTAGGAAAGTTCAAAATGTAGTTATTTCTCCAACTGAACTCTTCACTCTTTGTGGTGAGCTTCTTGAGGTGAGCTGCAACATCCAGCTCTATTCTCTTTTATTTCTAAAAATTATTATTGCAAGAATGTCTTTCATTTTTCTTAAAACTCATAGATGAGTGATACCATTCTGTGTTTTTCTCTCTCTCTCTGACTTATTTCACTCAGCATAACATAAGATTCCATGTACATCTATGTATAGGAAAAATTCATGACTTCATCTCTCCTGACAGCTACATAGTATTCCATTGCGTACATGTACCACAGTTTCTTTAACCATTCGTCTGTTGAAGGGCTTCTTGGTTGTTTGCAGAGTCTTGCTATGGTAAATAGTGCTGCGCTGAATATGGGTGTAAGGAAGGGATTTTTGTATTGAATCGTTGTGTTCCTAGGGTATATTCCTAGGAGTGGTATAGCTGGATCGTATGGGAACTTGATTTTCAGTTTCTGGAGGAATCTCCATATCGCTTTCCATAAAGGTTGAACTACACAGCATTCCCACCAGCAGTGGATAAGAGTTCCTTTCTCTCCACATCCCGCCAACACTGTTTGTTCTCATTCTTTGTGATGTGTGCCAATCTCTGGGGTGTGAGGTGGCACCTCATAGTTGTTTTGATTTGTGATATGGAGCACTTTTTCATGTGTCTTTTGACCATTTGTATTTCTTCTTTGTCAAAGTTTCTGTCCATTTCTTCTCCCCATTTTTTGATGGGATTAGATGTTTTTTTCCTGTAAAGTTCTGTCGGTGCCTTGTATATTTTGGAGATTATCACCTTATCTGATGGGTATTGGGTGAATAGTTTCTCCCACTCAGTGGGTGGCTCTTGTATCCTGGGCATTATTTCCATTGAGGTGCAGAAGCTTCTCAGTTAATATTCCCATCTGTTAATCTCTGCTTTCACCTGCTTGGGAAAAAAGAGAGTGCATTTTCCTCCTTGAATATGCCTGTAGTCTCAATGTCCTGAAGTGTTTTGCCTACGTGTTGTTCTATATATCTTATGGTTTCGGGTCTGATATCAAGGTCTTTCATCCATTTGGATTTTACCTTCGTACATGATGTTAGCTGGGGGTCTAAGTTCAATTTTTTGCAAGTGGCTAGCCAGTTGTGCCAACACCACTTGTCGAAGAGGATTTCTTTGCACCATTTAGGATTTATTGCTCCTTTATCAAAAATTAGGTGGCTGTATGTCTGGGGAACACTTTCTGAGTATTCAAGCCTATTCCACTGATCTGAGGGCCTGTCTTTATTCCAGAACCATGCTGTTTTGTTAACTATTGCTTTGTAGTAAATTTTAATGTTGGGGAAAGTAATTCCTCCCATGTTCTTTTTCCCAATGATTGCTTTAGCTATTCTAGGGTGTTTATTGTTCCAAATGAATTTCAAAAGTGCCTGATCCACTTCTTTGAAGAATGTCTTGGGGATATTTAGAGGGATCGCATTAAATCTGTATAATGCCTTGAGTAGTATTGCAATTTTTATTATGTTAATCCTGCCTATCCATGAGCAGGGTATGTGTTTCCATTTCCACATATCCTCTCTTATTTCCTGGAGCAGAGTTTTATATTTTTCTTTGTATAGGTCCTTCACATTTTTAGTCAAGTTGATTCCAAGATATTTGAGTTTGTGTGGTACTATTGTAAATGGGGTTGTTTTCTTAATGTCCATTTCTTCCTTATTATTGTTGGTATATAAAAATGCCATTGACTTTTGTGTGTTAATTTTGTAGCCTGCCACCTTGCTATATGAGTCAATTGTTTCTACAAGCTTTTTGGTAGAGTCTTTAGGGTTTTCTAAGTAGAGTATCATGTCATCTGCAAAAAGCGAGAGGTTGACTTCTTCCTTTTCTATCTGGCTTCCCTTGATATTTTTTCTTGCCTAATCGCTATAGTGAGAACATCCAGTGCTATATTGAATAGGAGTTGTGAGAGAGGACAGCCTTGTCTTGTGACAGAATTTAGAGGGAAGGTATTTACTTTTTCTACATTGAGGATAATATTTGCCAATGGCTTGTGGTAGATGGTCTTAACTATATTGAGAAAGGTTCCTTCCATTCCCATCTTGCTGAGAGTTTTGATCAAGAATGGGCATTGAATCTTATCAAATGCTTTCTTTGCATCTATTGATATGATCATGTGGTTTTTATTTTTCTTGTTGTTGATGTTGTGTATTATGTTGATAGATGTACGGATGTTAAACCATCCTTGCATTCCTGGGATGAAACCTACTTGATCGTAGTGGATGATCTTCTTAATGAGGCATTGAATCCTATTTGCCAGGATTTTGTTGAGGATCTTTGCATCTGCATTCATCAGCGATATTGGTCTGTAATTTTCTTTTTTTGTTGCATCTCTGTCTGGTTTAGGTATCAAGGTGATGTTGGCTTCAGAAAAGGTATTTGAAAGTGTTTCCATTTTTTTTTTTTGATATCATGAAAGAGTCTTGCCAGGATTGGTAGTAGTTCCTCTTGGAAAGTTTGAAAGAATTCATTAGTGAATCCATCTGGGCCTGGGCTTTTGTTTCTGGGAAGACATTTGTTTACCGTTTTAATTTCATCAATATTGTTGGGGGTGTTTAGATATGCTACATTCTCTTCCTTCAACTGTGGAAGATTATGAGTCCAAGAATTTATCCATTTCTTGTAGGTTCTCATTTTTAGTGGCGTAGAGGTTTCAAATAGTTTCTGATTGCCCTTTGAATCTCTGCTATATCAGTAGTGATCTTTCCTTTTTCATCATTCCTGATATGAGTTTTCAAGTTTCTCTCTCTCTCTTTCTGGTTTTTTTTTTTTTTTTTTTTTTGTTTTTTGTTTTTGGGCCACACCCGGTGAGGCTCAGGGGTTACTCCTGGCTATTCGATCAAAAGTTGTTCCTGGCAGGCACGGGGGATCATATGGGGAACCGGGGGATCGAACCGAGGTCCGTCCTAAGTTAGCGCAGGCACCTTTCCTCCAGCACCACTGCCCGACCCCCAACTCTCTCTTTCTTTGTTAGTTTTGCCAGTGGTCTATCAATCTTGTTTATTTTATCACAGAACCAACATCTGCTTTCGTTGATCTTTCGGATTGTTTTTTGGGTTTCCACTTCATTGATTTCTGCTCTCAACTTTGTTATTTCCTTCTGCCTCCCTATTTTTGGGTCCTTTTGTTGAGCACTTTCTAGTTCTATGAGCTGCGTCATTAAGCTACTCAGGTAAGTCCCTTTTTCCTTCCTGATGTGTGCTTGCAAAGGTATAAATTTTCCTCTCAGTACTGCTTTTGCTGTGTCCCATAAGTTCTGACAGCTTGTGACTTCATTATTGTTTGTTTCCAGGAATATTTTGATTTCCTCTTTGATTTCATCTCGGACCCACTGGTTATTCATTATGAGGCTTTTTAACTTCCAGGTGTTAAAGTTTTTCTTCTGTGTTCCTTTGGAATTCACAAATAATTTCAGAGCCTTGTGGTCAGTAAAGGTCGCCTGCAAAATTTCTATCCTCTTGATTTCATGGAGGTATGTTTTATGTGCCAGCATGTAGTCTATCCTAGAGAATGTCCCATGTACATTGGAGAGGAATTTGTATCCAGGTTTTTGGGGATGGAGTGTCCTATATATATCCACTAGGTCTCTTTCTTTCATTTCTCTCCTCAGGTCTAGTATATTCTTGTTGGGTTTCAGTCTGCTTGACCTATCCAGTGTTGACAAAGCTGTGTTGAGGTCTCCCACAATTATTGTGTTATTATTGATGTTATTTTTCAGCTTCATCAATAATTGTATTAAATATTTTGCTGGACCCTCATTCAGTGCATATATGTTTAGAAGCGTGATTTTTTCCTGCTGTACATACCACTTGATTAATATATAATGTCCATCTTTGTCGCTTACAACCTTTCTGAGTATAAAGTTAGCATTATCTGATATTAGTATGGCCACTCCAGCTTTTTATGGGTGTTGTTTGCTTGGATAATTTTCCTCCAGCCTTTTATTTTGAGTCTATGTTTGTTCTGACTATTCAGGTGCGTTTCTTGTAGACAGCAGAATGTTGGATTGAGTTTTTTGATCCATTTAGCCACTCTGTGTCTCTTAACTGTTACATTTAGTCCATTGACATTGAGAGAGAGAGAATTGTACTGGGATTTGCTGACATCTTTATATCGAAGTTTGGTGTGTCTTTTGGTTAGTCTTGTCTTAAATTAGGTCTTTCAGTTTTTCTGTGAGCTGTTTTTTGTCTGTGAAACCATGTATTTTTCCATCAAACCAGAAAGTGTATTTTGCTGGGTACAGAATTCTAGGTGAAGCATTCATTTCATTCAGTCTTGTCACAATTTCCCACCACTGCTTTCTGGCCTTGAATTTTTCTGGTGACAGGTCTGCTGTAAATCTCAAGGATGCTCCCTTGAATGTAATTTCCTTTTTTGATCTTGTTGTTTGCAGAATTATGTCTCTATCTGTGGGATTCGACATTGTGACACGGATGTATCTTTGGGTATTTTTTCTGGGGTTTCTTTTGGTTGGTACTCTTCGGGCATGCAGAATTTGATCACATACATTCTTTAGCTCTGGAAGTTTCTCTTTAATGATATTCTTGACCATTGGTTCTTCCTGGAAATTTTCTTCCTGGGATCTGGCACTCCAGTGATTCTTAAGTTGTTTCTGTTGATCTTATCATAGACTTCTATTTTCATCTGTTCCCATTCTTTGACTATATTTTCCATTGTCTGTTCATTTGTTTTAATTTTTTTCTAATCTCTCCCACTGTATGGAGTTGTTATTTATCTCATTTTCCACAGCACCAATTCTAATCTAAGCTTCTTCTATCCTGGTGTTGAGCTTATCCATTTTGTCATTCAATTCATTTACTGAGTTTTTCAGGCCTGCTAGTTGACATGTTATTTCAGTTTGGAGTTTTGTGATTTCTGTCTTCATCTTTTTTTGGTTCTTATTAGTGTTCTGTTTAACTCGTTCCATGGTTTCTTTGAGTTCTTTGAGCATCTTCCATATTGCTTTTCTAAAGTCCTTTTCTGAGAAATTGATTAGTTGGTTGGTCATTATCTGGTCATCAGAATTGTCATCTTCATTCTCTATGTCTGATGCTGGTCTGCGTTGTTTCCCCATAATTACACTTGTATTGTGGGTTTTTCTACGTGTTGTGGTGGTATTCATTGGGTAAGTGATGTACGTGGCCACACTCCTCTGGCTCTGCCCTTTCTGGGTGGGTTGATTTGCCCACAGCAACGCTGATGAAATCCAGTCTCAGGCAGCGGCAGGAATGTTGGTGAGATCTGATCCCAGGCAGCTGGAAACCGCATGACCCACGATGGCCTCCAAGGTTTTCATTTTATCTACCATATTTTTAGTCTAATTTTTATGTTTGAAGTTTTTCTTTCTTATTCTCAGATCCTCTTAGTTTTATGGGCTGTACATTTCATCATTTCTTTAAGTTCTTTTTATATCCTTTACATTTCCTCTCAAGTTCTGACCTGAGATGCTATATAAGTGGCTGATTTGTTGGGTCTCCAAGACTAGCATCTTCCATCACAAATTATGCGGGGTTCTGTGTAGTTTTCCCATTGTGAACATTGTTTATGGTACTATTGCTATGCATTATGGTGCCATTCCTGGACTAGAAGAAAAGTGTAGCTGAGGATTGAAGCATCAGTTTTATTTTTGCTGGTTTCCTCCCAATCATTTAGGTTCAAACTGAAGCCCTTTTCTCCTGCACTCAGACCACAAATAATAGACTCCTGCATCTATGTTCATGTACCTCAGTTCAATTGAAAGTAGAACTTTTTATATCCAAACTCTGTCCACCAACTATGACCAACACTGCTGGTCTCATATACTCAATGTATTTATTTTGCATTTATTGATAAATCCCCTTTCACAAGAATGTTTGTTTTTTAGTCAGAAATGTTAATGTTTGTTCAATACAAGGAATAGTATCTGGAACTATATAAGTGTGTAGTAGAATTTTCTGTTCCAATAGAATATCCATTTCCTTTCTCCATTCTGTTCATTCAACTTTCCCCTCTTCATGCTCTTTTATTTTTATTACCTGTCTTTAGGCAACCTGAGTTAGGTCAGTTTTCTTTTACTTTTCATTATATTTCTTTTCTATGTTAAGGATTACTTTAGGGTCTGTACTTTGGATTTATACGTGGTGAGTCCAGGGCACCAAATATGGTTTTAGGGACTTGACTGGGATCGGCCTTATGCAAGGAAAATGCTTTGTATACCATATTATTGCTCTAATACCATTTTCTTTTGTAAAACTATGTTTACTTTAGCAAACTCTTGATTATTTGGGAATTCTGTCTTGGCATCCTAAAACTTTGATTGCTTACATATCACAAGAAGCTCTAAGGGACACTGCTCAGTGACCTTACTATAGAAATTGTGATTACATCTTATCACATGTTTCTCTGAATTTAATGATATGATCATATGGTTTTTTATTTTTAATTTTGTTGATATAGCGTATTATTCTGATTGATTTAATATGTTAAAACATCCTTGCATTCCTGGGATGAACCTACTTGGTTGTGGTGAATGACCTTCTTGCTGATGCATTGGATCCTATTTTCCAGAATTTTGTTGAGAATCTTTGCATCTGTGTTCATCAATGTTTTTGGTCTGTTATTTTCTTTTTAGGCACCATATCTAAAAGGTGATATCTAATTGATATCAAGGTGATGTTAGTTTCATAAAAGCTATTTGTAAGTATTCCTGTTTCTTCAATTTTATGAAAGAGCCTGAAAAAATAGTAGTTCCTCTTGAAAAGTTTGAAAGAATTTATTAATGAATCCATCTGGGCCTGGACTTTTGTTTTAGGGAAGACATTTGATTACCGTTTCAATTTCCTCAATAGTGATGGACTCTTGAGATATGCTACGACATTTTTCTTGATAGAAACTCTCAACAAGATGGGAATCCTTCTATTTCTTGTGTGCTTAATAAAAAAGTCTGTAGACTTGTCCCTACATTTAAAGTTTACGTTAGAACCAAGTCAAGGGGATTGTTGGACTTGTTTTAGCATCCCCATATGCACCAATCATGCCAAGTGGCATTTTTTCCTTTGCAAAGGCACATTAAAATCGGAAATTATATACTAACACATTTTTATCTAATAGAGTTGGAAACACACAAATCTTGTAATGCAGTGGAACTGTACATCCTGAACATTGTCATAAAGACCTGGCTCAAGCCTCAGAAGAATGGGCATTGTCCATTTACTCCTGAACCAGGGATGCCATCTACAAAACAACCTTGGCTGTGTACTACATCACCTGAAACAATCCTCTACCAGGAAAGACCCTACCACTGCTCTGGCATAGACCTATTCAATAGAGACTTCCCTTTAACAACCAGAGGACTTAACAACAACAATGACCTGCTTTCAGGACCGAGCTCTCTGCATCACACTCCAATTGTGAGTGAAACTAAAGGATGCCCCACATCATCCTGACATTGATGTAGGATATGGACATATTCCAGGATCATTGGCTACAGAAACCTGACACCAACAACAGTGACTGTGTGAAAAATAAAAATATATTGGCACTATAGACAATGACTTGTGTTGGAAAACTTAGAATGCCTGGAGCCTAGAGTTGGCCTTATGCCAAAAAACTTCAGGGGTAAGGTCTCCTTGCATTTAGGTCAAGACTTTTCTTTTCCATGTCCCCTATATTTTGCTGGGTCTATGCAAACAACAACTGCCACTCTAACATCATATTTGCTGTGTTCCTTTGACTCATCTTAATGAAATAATGTATTATAATCAACTGTGTCAACAATAATATAACCTTTAATGTTAAAGGAGTTATATAAATTTTGTGGTTTTAGATTGCTTTCTTTACTGCTAAGAAATATTATAATGTACTACAATCTGGGGACTTGAGGGACATAGTAATTGTGCATGTGTTTTGTTTTATTTTCTTGATCTTTTGTCTGAAAATTTAAAACTCAGGTTTCAGCAAGGGGATTTCTTTTAAGAATTATGTTTATGCTAATCCTGCCTCCCAATCAGAGGGAGAAGCAG
>PVKC010018481.1:0-19620 GCA_004027635.1 Crocidura indochinensis
GCTTACCTCTGTGGCAGGTGCCTTTCTACCCTCACCCCACTCACCTTTCTTTAGGTACTATGGATTCAAATTCTATACTGAGAGAATATCATGTGTATCATTTTAGTGTTCCCTTCTCTGTCTGATGGCTTCCCTCATGCCTCACCTTTTAAATGACAAGTTTCCTATTCATCTGTTCTCATTTTCTTTGTTTCTATTGTTTCTATTGCCACACCCGGCTGCGCTCAGGGGTTAGTCCTGGCTATCTGCTCAGAAATAGCTCCTGGCAGGCACGGGAGACCATATGGGATGCCAGGATTCGAACCAACCAACTTAGGTCCTGGATAGGCTGCTTGCAAGGCAAACGCCGCTGTGCTATCTCTCCAGACCCTGTTTTTTGTTTTTTAACCCCATCCCTCCTTTACTGTGTCAATGTACTTGTAATAGCCAAGGTCACACATGCCTGACTGTGGAGCTTGCGCATTTAGCTGTGACACTCACAAGGGTGACACATTAGGCTGCATGCTTACAACCTTAGCCTCAATGCTTACCAATGGTTGCACTCATGTTTAGTTGCAGCACTTGCACACAGGTCAGCAGGATTGGACTCTTGTGCTCACCACAGTCTAAATGCAATGCCCACCAAGGACTGCTATGGTGATCATATTTGTGCTCACCGGAGTCACACAATCTAGCCATGGTGATCACATATAATCTCTAGTTACAGTGTTTTCCAGAGGTCACGCTGCTTTGTTGGGGCACTTACATGTACACATGCCTTGCTCTGTGTGTGCAGTCAGAAATCACTTTGTGGGCCAGAGAGATAGCACAGCAGTAGGGTATTTGCCTTGCACATGGCCAATCCAGGACGGACCTGATTTGATCCCTGGCATCCCATATGGTCCCCAGAGCCTGCCACGAATGATTTCTGAGCACAGAGCCAGGAGTAACCCCTGAGCACTTGCAGGGCATGGCCCCATAACAAAACAAAACAAAAAAATTTACTTTGTGTTGCAGGAGATCACTAAGAGCAAAGCTTCCAGGCTGAAACAGCTGAACCATCAAGTACATGTGGCAACACCAAGGATCAAAGTTACTGTCTGTGTTCTTGCAAAAACAGACGTTCTAAGCCACTTGCTTAGTGCTCCTCACTCCAGGAAGGAATTTCTCTGAACAATATTTTTTTTTGGTTTTTGGGTTACACCAGGCAGTGCTCAGGGGTTACTCCTGGATCCATGCTCAGAAATTGCTCCTGGCAGGTACGGGGGACTATATGGGGCACCGGGATTCGAACCAATGACCTTTTGCATGAAAGGCAAACGCCTTACCTCCATGCTATCTCCCGGGCCCCTGAACAATATTATTATACTTGTATAATACAGTATTTGCTTCCCTGATACACCATCCCCATCATCATAATGCCAGGACCCCATTACCATTCATTCTCCCGAGATACACTACATACCACAGATCAAAGTTCTATTGGCCTCATATCAGGGGTGTTTCCATTTGCAATTGTCTAATCCCTTGCTTTGTTTCTTCATACTAGGAATTCACATTTCATTTGTTTGGTTTTTGTTTGGGGATCACATTCCATTTTCTCTGGGATTACTCCGGCTCTATCCAGAAAGGTAGTGTGCTCAAAGGACCTTATATGGTGGCAGGCATAAAACCCATGTTAGCCATACACAACAATGTTCTCTCTGCTATCCAGGAGGGACAATTTGAAGGAAAAATCAGACAATCAAAGAAATATTAGAAAACAGTACGTGAGACTAAGGAAAACCTGAAGAAATTAGATTTGTTTGAAGGATACTTTTCCCTACATTCTGCTCTTTCTGCTTCCTCTCAGCCTTCGCTTTTCTCTTTGTTTCCCTTGGTTTTTTGTTTTGTTTTGTTTTGTTTTGATTTTTGATTTTGGGGCCACACTCAGTGGCACTCTGGGGTTACTTCTGGCTCTGTACTCAGAATCACTCCTGGCAGGCTCAGGAGACCATATGGGATACTGGGGATCGAACCTAGGTCAGCTACATGCAAAGCAAATGCCCTATCTGATATGCCATACTGCTCTGACCCCATGACCACTAACTTATAACTACTAGTCCTTTACTCAGGACCACTAACAACACAGTTTTTCTTTTTTTGTTTTTGATTTTGTTTTGTTTTGTTTTGTTTTGTTTTTGGGCCACACCCAGCGGTGCTCAGGGGATACTCCTGGCTGTCTGCTCAGAAATAGCTCCTGGCAGGCATGGGGGACCATATGGGACACCGGGATTCGAACCAACCACCTTAGATCCTGGATCGGCTGCTTGCATGGCAAACGCCGCTGTGCTATCTCTCCGGGCCCGCAGTTTTTCTTTTTATTGATTTCTTTTTGTGTTTGTTTGTTTGTTTGTTTTTGGGCCACACCCAAAGGCACTCAGGTGTTATTCCTGGCTCTGTACTCAGAAATCACTTCTGGCAGGCTCAGGGGACCAAATGGGGTGAGGATCAAACCTGGGTCTGTCCCGGACCACATGCAAGGCAAATGCCCTTACCACTCTGCTATCACTCAGGCCCCTCTTTATTGATTTCTTGGAAAAGATTCCTTAGTTGAACATATGAACCTGTCTTACTATTTGAACAGCCCAGTACTATTCCATTCCATAGATTTGTCATTACTAATTTCACACATTTCCAACACAGTTGTTTCCAACAGTTCCTCTCTGGGAATTGAAAAATCTAATTTTCACACATTTAAATGCAATTTCGCCCTTGCTACATTTTACGTATCTAGTGAGCTGCTGAGAAGCCCTTCTTCAAACTCATTAGCTATCAAATTTTAGCACCTTGCAATTTGGGGGAGAATAAAAACCTTTTCAAAGCAACTTATTTTCAGTTTTGACGATGTACAAAACCACAGCTGGTTCCTGGCAGTGACACTTCTAGATCCAGCTCCAGTGATGAAGGTCAACCCCCATCCCTTTTTTTTTTTTTTTTTTTGGTTTGTTGGCGATGGTGGTGTTGAGAGGGATGTCACACCAGCCATACTACTACTGTATTCCCTGGGACAAAGGGTGAAGTGGGACAGAAGTTCAAGGGGTACTGCTGGGGATTAGCCTGAGTCTCCTACAGGAAAAGCATCACCCCAACACCACCCCAACTGTACACTCTGACCCCAGAGCCAGAAGCAGCTGTTTCTCCCTAACCCTCCACCCTCCACGCTGAAGCTAAGCTGCTCCTTTAGAAGAGCTTTCTGCTGTAGAAATGACCTGCACTTGGAGTGCCCCTCCCCAGACTGAAAACCCGAACAAGTTTTCCCCGCCAGAGAGCTGCTGTCCAGGTAGGTGTATGGCTGTGAGCAGGCAGAGAGCACATGGGGAAACTGGTGCAGTGTTCAAACCCTTCACTGGCCACGAAGGAAGCCAATATCTGGGGAGACTAGCTGCAGCTACTGGGTTCATTTAGTGGTCAAGATCTGTTGTTTGCAGCAACTAAAATGGACAACTATAGGGCCTGGAAGATACTCCTGTGAACTGGATGCAATCTTTAATACAACATGAAGCCATCAGCTAATACCACCCAAGCCCTGTTGGGTATGACCCAAAATGGAAAAGAAAAATTGATGACTTCACGTTCATATCTTTTTCTTTTATAGGCTCCACCCTCCTATAATCACACAAAGATACCCAGTGTCTCATTCAAAATCAGAAAAATGAAAAATGCAAAACAAATCAAGAGAAGTATTGTTGGGCAGTGGTTGCACACCTCCTGGCAAAAAGAAGGCCCGGAGTTAGAGCCCCCGCACCAGCCTACAATGCTACTTGCAAGCCGAGTAGCAGCAACAAGAAAGGAAGGGAAAATGTTTTTCATTTTAATAAAGGGGAGGTGGAGCAATAGCACAGTAAGTAGGGCTTTTGCCTTGCAGGCAGCTGAACCAACTCTGATGCCCAGCATTCCATAGGGTCCTCCAAGCCTGCCAGGAGTAATTTCGGAGTGCAGAGCCAAGAGTAACTGAGTGCAGATGGATGTGGTCTAATCCCCCCCCAAAAAATGTGTGGGGTTGTTCCAGAGATAGCATAAATGGGTTCAAGGCACATATCTTGCATGAGCAAAAATCATTGTTTGATCCCCCAATCCCAGCACTGCCAAATGACCTTATGGCCCCTAGATCTATTGGACCGGAAGTGTTGGACCAGATGGCCCATTTGATAAGGTATCCTGAGAAGGGAACCCCAAATCCCTTGGTAGAAGTCAAATAAACAAAATAGAAAACGATGGTTTCAATGTCTAAAAGTCAAAAAAAGGAAGTGAGAAAGAAGAAGAAAATATCTGCCATAGAGGCATGGGGGGATGGGGTGGCAGGAGGGAATCTGGGGACATTCATGGGAAATGTGCACTGGTGAAGGGTGTTGGACATCGTATGACTGAAACACAATCATGATCAACTTTCTAATTGTATCTTATGGTGATTTAATTTTAAAAATTATTTTAAAAGATAAAGAAATAAAGAAGGTTTTCCACCCAGAAGACTCAATATTTTTTTTTTTTTGGCTCTGGGAATGTAGGAAAGTATGCTTCAGAGAGAAACTAAACCAGTACAACTTCTGCTGAAAAGAACTAACTCTTAATTATCAAGTTTGAAATGCAAAATATTTAGCCCTCTAATATGACTGATAAGAATTTAGTCTATAGGTCAAAATAGGTCAAAAACAGAAAGATTTTTCTTTTTGTTTCTTTCTCTTTTTTTTTTTTTTGGTACAGAAAGATTTTTCGTTAAAGGACCCAAGAGTCCAAGTTTCAGGCCTGCAGGCTCAAAGAAACTGTTTCAACTACTCTTCTAGACTGAGGGTATGAAAGCAGCCACAGGCAAAACAGAAACAGTAGCTGTGACCAGATTCAATAAAAATGCACTTAGGGAAACAAAAGAGAGGTTGAATTCAGCCCTCAGGCTGCAGTTTACTAACCCCTGCTAAGTATTCTGGCACAGTTATGTACAACTATCTACTGTATCCTGCAGAGCAATAGCCTAGCAAAGAAACTGACCTCTGCTAGAGTGGACTGGTGTGTTCATAATGGCACATCGTTTGGCAGACAGAATACGTGTAGCTATAATAAAAATTAAAAAAAAAACTAGAAGGCAGTGCCAGCTCTGCAGTAGAATGCAACCCTTACATATATGAGGTCCCAAAATCAAATATACATATGGGACTTCAGACAGCAGAGCTCTCTACTTACAAATCTGCCTCCCTTGCCCAAAGACTACCTAGTATTCAGCAAAGAGCAACAGCATGGCAGGCAACCAGGAGACCGCTGGATTCACGTCAAGACCTTGTTACCTGTTCTCTGGCCCATTCTATGCCATCTCCCTGATCAACCCTGTCATCGACGGAAGAGAGAAAACAGTGCTTGGGGGAAGGAGGGAGGGAAGATATTGGGCCATAGGGTTTACTCGTGACTCTGTGTTCAGAGATCACTGGGGGAAGAGAGGTTCAGGATACCATAAAGGGTGCCCGCTATCAAACCGAAGTCAACAAAGTGCAGGGCAAGCTTCCAGCCAGCTCTACTGTCTGGCCCAACAATAGTAGCTTTTGAACTATATAATCTTAATTTGTCATTTATGTCTCTGAATTTCTTTCTTCCTCTACAAAACCAGAATATTGGACAAACGAAGAGTCTTGCACCAATGAACAGAGTAACCATTTACAAGAATTTAGGTAGACTGGTGAACTTGGCAAGTGAGTGAACTCTTTTTGCTTACCTCAAGACAGTGACCTCTCAGTTCACAAAGAAAAGGTTTGTGATTTCACTTTGTGATCAACAAAACCAGAAGGGTGGTAGACCCTTCCTTTGCCCTAGGACACCAGACCTTTTCTTCCCTTGTCCTAGCTAACCCCACCTTACCACCCAGGCTGTATCTCTTTTGAAGCTGACTTTGGTTATAGAGCACACCCATTGGAACAAAGTCAGAAAAGTGTCTCTTATTTAAAAAAAAATACATGGGAGGATGAAGTGGTACAGCGCAGATAGTACATGAGATGAAAGGGCATACTAAGGATGGGTAAGATCTTTGCCTTAAATACACAGTCCTGGGTTGGGGCACTGCCAGGAGTAATTCTTGAGCCCCTTCAGGTGTGCCTACTCCAAAATGTGACCTGAAATATATCAGAAAAGTTACTTGACTTGCTTGCAGTCAACCCTGGTTCAATACCTGAAACTCTAATGATCCTCTAAGCAATATTCCAGGAGTGATCCCTGAGCACAGATCAAGAGAAAGCCCTAAGCACAGATGGGTGTGAGACATCCCCCACCCACCATCACCCCCCAAAAAAGAACTAGAGGAGGAGGAGGAGAAGAAATAAAAATAAACTGTATCAGAGACCGGAGAGATAGCATGGAGGTAAGGCATTTGCCTTTCATGCAGAAGGTTGGTGATTCAAATCCCAGCACCCCGTATGGTCCCCTGAGCCTGCCAGGAGTGATTTCTGAGTGTAGAGCCAGGAGTAACCCTAAGTGCTGCCGGGTGTGATCTAAAAGCCAAAAATAAATAAACAAACAAACAAATAAATAAAAAAATAAACTATCAAGTAACAGGTCCCGGGCAGACAAAAGTATTTCCCCAGCCTGACTTCTGACCCCTCAAGAACCATCATTTGTGCATTTATGCCAGTTCCAGAAACTCCAGGGAGATGGCATCTGGAGGAGGAAAAGGAGGAAGAGGAGAAGACAGAGGAGGAGGAGATAGAGAGAAGTGGGAGTGCTTAAGCACTGTTGCAGGATCCTACCATTTCTGAGAATTTCTGGTTATTGTTAAACTGAAGTTTGGAGAAGTTAAACTGACAGGAAATGAAGAACGTGTTGAGTTACAAGGCGGTCAGAAATGTGAACTCTGTTTTCAGGAAGGGCTCCTGCGGAGCATGTGCTGGTGAGATAAGGAGTTGAGAGTTCAGCACCCTCGCAGCTGGTGGGAGCCTCTTTCCCTTTCTTTCTTTGTCCTGAACTGAGGAGTCCCTGGCAGAGGCTTTGAAACACATGTTGGTAAGACTCTTGTATCCCTGGCCTTAAAGAATGTTTTACTCTTTAAATAAACCATTTTCACCTTCTGGAGCTCAGGATTAAGGCAGCCAGTCACCTCCCAGTGAACTTCACAAATCACCAGCTCTCCCTGAAAATGGTGGGGAACATCCTCTAAAGGCATGAGCACAAAGGATAGGAAGAGGGAATGTGGGGCTACAGCTAAGAGAAAATAAAGAGTTCCAATGTGAGTTAGAGGGGCCGGAGAGATAGCATGGAGGTAAGGTATTTGCCTTCCATACAGAAGGACAGTGGTTCAAATCCCAGTATCCCATATGATCCCCCGAGCCAGCCAGGAGCGATTTCTGAGCATAGAGCAGGAGTAACCCCCGAGCACTGCCAGGTGTGATCAAAAACAAACAAACAAACAAAAATGTGAGATAGAGAACTGTTTTTCTCTATGAGAGGCAGATAGAAATGGTAATTAAATGTAAGATATGTGACATGAGAAATTGATTTTAAAAAGATTGTGTTGTGCTGTGCTATGGAGCAAGTAGAAATAGAATGGAAAAGAGAAAAGGAAAAAAATGAGAGAAAGAGTAAGAATTTGTGAGAATTTGCTCTGTGCCCAATCTTTGGTTTATTTCTTCTAATGAGGGACTTGGTGCCAGAGAACAATAGGCAAGTGCTGACATTATAGAAGGCTAAAGCAGAACATTCTAAAAGCATTTTATAAATATATATAAAACGCCATTACATGAATTGGGTTTTTTAGTCTTCCAATCTGTGATTGGTTATATGAAAAAGTATGGGGCTGGAGAGATAGCATGGAGGTAGGGCGTTTGCCTTGCACACAGAAGGATGGTGGTTCGAATCCTGGCATCCCATATAGCTCCCCGAGTATGCCAGGAGCATAGAGCCAGGAGTAAGCCCTGATGCCGGATGTGACCCAAAAACAAAAAAGAAAAAGTATGTAAGTAGTGAGTTGGAGTGATAGTACAGTGGGTACGGCGTTTGCCTTTCACATAACTAACCTGGGTTTGATCCTTGTAGTACCCCATGTGGTAACCGAAGCATAGATAGGGGTATTTCCTAAGCTCAGAGCTGGGAGTAACTCCTAAAAGCTATCCAGGTATGGTCCAAAAATCAATATATATATATATATATATATGCATGATGTTTGTATAAATAGCATATGTGCATCTGTAAGTAGCATTTTTTTCACTCATCAATGAAAAAAAATGGAAGCAACCAGTACCCGTTTACTATTTTTACAATTTGTCATTTAAGCTTTGGGAGATGGGGACATACAAAGTGCTTAGTGCTTATTGCTGGCTCTATATTCAGGGAGCATTCTTTTATTTTTATTATATTATTATTTAAACACCATGATTACAAAATTGTTCACAATTTTTAATTGAATTTCAGTCTTAAAATGTATGTCATCTACCAAAAAAAAAATGTATGTCATCCTTCACCCATAAGCATTTCCCACCACCAATGTCCCTGATTTCCCACTCTCCCACCTCCTGCCTGCAGAGAGGGCAGACATTTTGCCCCTCTCTTTCTTTTTTTGTTTTGTTTTGTTTTGTTTTGGGGCCACACCCGGTGACGTCCCAGGAGTTACTCCTGGCTATGCGCTCAGAAATCGCTCCTGGCTTGGGGAACCATATGGGACACCAGAGGTTAGAACCAAAGTCCATCCTGGATCAGCGTGTAGGTCAGCACATGCAAGGCAAAGGCCCTACTGCTTTCGCCATTGCTCCGGCCCCTCCCTCTCTCTTTATCTCTCTCACATGCTCTCTGTCTCTTACTTTCTTTTCTTTTTTAGATACTGTGGTTTGCACTATTGTCAATAGGGATACTGTGCATCTGTGTATATCACTTGGTCATCCAACACTCAGTTATTGTCCTGAGTGAGCAGTTCCAGTTATCATATCATAGTGGTCCCTTCTTTGTCCTAAATGCACTTCCCTGATATTTGTGGCAAGCTTCCTGCCAGATACTGATCTTACCGGCTCTCCTCTCTATTGTATCTGGATAGTATTACCATATTATCTTTTATTTTACTTGCATTCTATAAATGAGATTATTCTATGTCTATCCCCCTCCCTCTGACTCATTTCACTCAACATATTACTCTCCATCCATGTTTAAGTAATTTTCATGACTTCATCTTTCCTAACAGTTCCGTAGTATTCCATTGTGTTGATATACCACATTTTTTTAGCTACTCATCTGTTTTGGGCACTTGTGTTGCTTTCGGATTCTGGCTATTATAAATATAGCTGCAAATAACATAGGAGTACATCTGGCATTTTTGTATTGTGTTTCTGTGTTCCTAGGGTACATCCCTAGGAGTAGTATTGCTGGATCATATGGGATCTCAATTTCCAGTTTTTTGAGGAATATCCATATTGTTCCCACCAGCAATAAATGAGAGTCTCTTTCTTCCCACGTCTGTGTCAGAACTAGTTTTTCTTTTCTTTTCTTTTTTTGTTTTTGTTTTTTGTTTGTTTGTTTTTGGGTCACACCCAGCAGTGCTCCTGGCTCTACGCTCAGAAATCACTCCTGGCAGGCTCAGGGGATCATATGGAATGCCAGGATTCGAACCACCATCCTTCTGCATGCAAGGCAAACTCCCTACCTCCATACTATCTCTCCAGCCCCAGAACTACTAGTTTTTCTCTCTCTTTGTGATGTGTGGGAGTCTCTGTGGTGTGAGATGATATCTCATTATTGTTTCGATACGCGCCTCTCTGATGATTAGTAATGTGGAGCATTTTATTCATGTGCCTTTGGCCATTCCTTGAGAAAATTTGTCTGTTCATATCTTCTCCAGGGATCACTCTTAGGAGGACTCAGAGATGTAGTACCAGAGATGGACCAAGCTGCACTAGCAGCATCTTAACCCTCTACTATATCTCTGATCATGCTAGTGATATTCTTTTTGTGCTTGCTTGTTTTTTTTAAACTTGATTGATTGATTGATTGATTGATTGGTTGGTTGGTTTCTGGGCCACACCTAGAGGTGCTCAGGAATTACTCTTGGCTCTGCACTCAGAAATCACCCCGAGAATCGAAATGGGTCCCTCCCTGGTCAATAGCATGCAAAGCAAATGCCCTATCGCTGTGCTATATCTACGCACCTTACTTTGTGCTTTAACCCAGTTCAATTCCCATTGCCCTCTGGTCCCAGAGCACCTCTGGAAGTGGTTGCCCTGCCCCAGAAGTTGCCCTGAACTCTGCTGGGTGTGATCAATAGTAATAATAATAATAATAATAATTAATAATTGATAATAATAATAAACTTTAAATAATATTGCTTTCCTAAATACATTGGTGTTATTCACTTTAAAGGCACCCAATGACTCAATCATATGAACATACTATGATTATTTGTGTGTTCCCTTTTCCCAGTCTTCCTGTTTTGCCAAAACGCTATGATATACATTCTGGTACATGTCTCCTAGTATAAATATGCAAAGTTTTCCTAGACTAATATAGACTTATAATTGTTGGATCTGTAGCATAATTATTTTCAGCTTTAGGAAACCGTACTAATTTTTCAGTTGTCCCATTTACATTGACAGTCACTCCCCACCAATAGTATATGACTTTTATTGTTGGCATTCTGATGCATAAATTGCTTTTTTGTTTTAGTTTGCATTGTACAGATTACTAATGAAGTTGAGCATCTTTTCATATACATTTCCAATCTGTGATTTTGCCCATTTTTCCGCAATTTTGTTTGTTTAATATTGATTTGTAGAAGTTTCATGTATTCTGGAAACTACTCACTTGTTTTACATATCTGAACAGATTTTTCTATTATTTTCCTATCCAACAGTTTGGAATACAAAATATCAGTAATGAGTTCTGTGGTATAAAATCCAATTATGTGTGTAATTCTTATGAAAAAAAATCTCATTTGATTGTCTAGTCTAAAAGTTCATAAAATATTTGCTATCTTTCACTCTAGTGTAGCAAAAATTCTACAAGGAGCCAGTGCTCTAAAATGTCCAAGAATATTTCACCAATGGTCCAATAAAATGACACAATAGAAGAATATACCCTCCTGTTTGGTGGAGTGACCTGTTATGGCCACATTCCCTGTGCTCAGAGGCAATTCCTTGGCTCTGAGCTCAAAAAGGATCCCTAGTGGTGCTCAGGGGACCATATAGTGTGAGGGATCAAACCCAGATGGACTGTGTGCAAGGCAAGTGACTGAGAGAGATCTAGCCTACTTGAGAATGATATGAAGAAAAGAGAGACTGTATCAAGAGACTCATTAAAGAGATTTAATACTATTTCCTAGTCAAATATCTTCAGATCTATTCCACATGGAAAAAGTATATAACTTAATATGTCTATAAAGAATTCTGAAATATTTTGGGGGGGTGTTGGTTTGAACCACACTTAGTGGTTCTCAAAGCTTACTTTTGGATTTGTATTCTGGGATTACTCCTGGCAGTGCTCAAAGAGACCATATGGGATGACGGGGATGGAAACTTAGTCCACTACAGGTAAGGTCTGTACTGTCTTTCTAGGTCTGTTTAAAACTTTTTGAATCAGCCAAAGACCTCTTGATCCTTCCTAAAATAAAACAAAGCAGTTAAGACAATTCTAAAAGGAATAAAAGAGAAACAATACCAACAGCTACTTTTTTTGATTTTTGGACCCTTACCAGTGACACTCAGGGGTTACTCCTGGCTATGCACTCAGAAATTACTCCTGGCTTGGAGGACCATATGGGACACCGGGGAATTGAACCACAGTTCATCCTAGGTTCAACCCCCCAACAGCTACTTTTTTTTTTGGTATTGGGGCCACACCTGGCATTTCTCAGGCATTACTCCTGTCTCTGCACTCAGAAGTTGCTCTGGCAGGCTCAGGGAACCATAAGAGATGCCGGGATTTGAACCAGGGTTCGTCCTGTGTTGGTCACGTGCAAGGCTTAAAAGGCCTTACCACTGCGCTATGACTCGGACCACAACAGCTACTTTTGAAAACTGCATTACCTCCCAATATTTTTTTCCTCCTGAATTTGAGTTTAATCATGAATTGCTACACCAAGAGTAATACTCAAGACCCTACAAAGCACAGGCTACAATATTCCAACACACTAAAAATAATTCAATGGAATCGTGTTTAAGGAGACTCCCTTCCATAATCTGGAAGTTCCTCTGCCTTCTTTTCCCTTCCTTCTGGTCTCTAAAATAAAATATTTTCTATTTTTTCCAGGCAATAAAGTCCAGAAATATGGAATGATTCATAATTCCTTGTAAACCCAACTACTCCACTATAAACTTTTAAATGTTCTGAATGACTTCTTAAAATTATGTAGCAGAAATAAGAACAAGTGAAATATTATTAATAGGGCCAGATCCATAGTTCATAAATTGTTTCATTGCCAATTTTCCAACTTTCATCTCTGCCAAAAAAGATAATAGTAGACCAAGGAACCAAGGAGAAAATAGTAGACCAAGGAACCAAGGAGATGATCCCACAGGCTGGAACATATGCTTTGCATGCAGGAATCCCAAATTCAATCCCCAGCACTACAGGGTCCCAAGAGGACTGCTGGAAGTAAGCCCTTAACACAGTTCCCAAGTTAGGTCCTCAGCCTAATCATGTTCTCCTCTCTGTGTTTGAAGTGATATTTGAAGAAACAGTGGGGAAAGGAGATGCCTTTCATAATCTGGGAGCTTTCCCTGCCTTCTTTTTCCCTTCCCTGCCTTTCCCATAAATAAAATATTTTCTGAATTCAGAAAAAAATCAAAGTGATGTTAGATCACCTGTCTGAGAATTGCATTGTCTGTCCTGCCTGAGATTCACTTAACATAATGAATAGCAGTTCATTTATCACCATGTTTTTCAGCAGTAGGGGATATTGTTTGTCAGGACCAGGAGGCTTGCATTGACGGAGTAAATGCAGATGTTCTCTTAAAAACGCACAGCATTCAGAAAGGTTAGGACAATTTTGTGCATTAGCAGCACTTTCCTCAGTCTTTTATTTTATGGTGTTTCCCCCCCCCCCTTACTTCTGTTGTTGTCTTTGTTGCAGTGACTTGTCTTTCATACAGACTTGGTTGCAGTGTTCATTAAGGGTCATATGCTTTGAACTGTGGCTGGTCATCAAACATGTGCACATCAAGGGGTCACACTCTGACTGCGCAGGGTGTTCACATATTTGGGTGGGGGAGACTGTGGAGGAGCTTGGGACCCAACCCAGAGTCTTACATATGCAAGACAAGTGCTCTGCCACTGAGCTATATCCTAGCCCTTTGCTCATCTTTTTGTTACAGTTTTCACAGTGGTCGCACTTTGAGTTGTCACCACCAAACTCCTGGCTGCCATGTGACCAGACATTGCTTGTGATGTCCATCAACAACACAAAGAACATTAGCCAGGATCATGCATGATGGCTGTAGGGAATAATACCTGGCATGGAACTTGAATTCTGACACCTGCAAGTCAGGGACTTTTAGTTCCTGAGCTATTTCCCAGCCCCTAAAACTTTTTTTTATCCCAAAAAATTGTGCCATACTGATAAATCAGAAAAAGCCACAAAACTTCAGCATTAAATTCAGCACTTAAATTCAGCATTTCACCAAGACTCTCACCATTCTTCATGAACAGACGGAGGGATGTGGCCCCGAGGACCGCAGAGGCAGATGCTAATCATGAATCAATGTCAGCTCAGAGCCTCTAAAGCCCTGAGATTCCTTCTCTGTCTTGTCCTGCTCTTGGAGTAAAGAACTGAATAGAAAGCAGCAGCTTAGTACCTTTTTGGTGGCAGGGAGATGTAGTCAATATGTGCAAATGTCAGAGTTAAGTTTCAAAGGCCTGGGTCAGAAAGATAGCAACGTATGGCTCTTGCCTTGCACATTGCCATCCTTGATTTGAACACTGGCACCTGCATATGACCTTCACCGAGAGTAATCTCTGAACACAAGGCCAAGAGTAAGCCCTCATCACCACCCAAGTATGGCCCAAGAAAACCAAATATAGAAATAACAAGCAAAAAAATTGTTAATAATAATGCCTTTGGTTTGTTTTTTATTTGGGGTCATACCTGGCTATGCTCAGAGCTTACTCCTGGCTCTTCAGTCAAGGATCACTCCTAGCAGGCTAAGGGGATCATTTGGGATGCCAGGGATTGAATCCAAGTCTACCATGTGCCTTGATTACTTACTTGCCAGGTAAAGCAAGTGCCCTACCTGTTGTACTATCTCTCCAGCTCCCCAAAATAACAACTTAATCGTAATACACATTAAAGCTTTTTTTTAATTCGTAAAAACAGAATCAGGAAAAAATATTTAAAAGGCTAAGCCTCCCATGAAACATGAAGAATTTTGTTTTCTGCTTTTATCACTTCCCCTTACTAAAACCTACCAAAATGATCGCGATGAATGTTTTTATAAATAAAAGTATAAATCCAAAAGAAACAAAGAGAATGAGAGAAAATTAGAGAGCCAGAAATGTCAACCATCATCTGAAGGTTGAAAAGCAAACAAGAAGTAATTTGGCAGTACCCACCAGAGAAGTACAGCAAAGAAAAATGCTAATGAGAATGAAGTCATTTCCCCTAGGAAGGCCTAAGAAGCTCGGGCACTGCAGGAGGGAGGAGTAAAGAGGCCAGAGAGAGGCAGAAGTGTGTGTAATCTAAATAGAATGAGCTATTCTTGAGGCACTTTCCCACTCACCGAAAAAAGTCTCAGCCTCTATATAATCCAATAGTCCCCCTGGCATGTAGTTCTCATAATCAACCTATAGGTGGCACTGCGGTATAAACTGAGCGAGAACGGCTCCTCCTAGCTATTATCCTGGGCTTTGTATATAAGATGATGTAATTGCTGAAATGTTTGTGAATTTTAAGAAATAGGGAATTTAAACCCATAGATTCCAAGCATCCAAATACAATATAACTAGTGACTCATAGTTCTTCGTGCGAGTCCATTTGTCTTCCTCATCAGCTTTGTTCTGTCGTATTCTTATTTGACTGTGATATTTCCCCTTAATGTGAGTTATCCTTGGACCACAAAATAAGTTAGATGCCAAAAACACTGCTCCATCACTGCCAAGAGCCATGCCTTGTTACACATCCCCTTTGTCTTAGGGTTTTTTCAAAGGTGTGATTCTATAAGCTTTATATCCTCTTTGTTTTTTTTTAAATGTAATCCTAAAACACTTAATACATGCAATAGTATTTTTCCAAAAAAAAAAAATTTTTTTTTGTTTTTTTGGCCACACCCGTTTGATGCTCAGGAGTTACTCCTGGCGAGGCACTCAGAAATTGCCCCTAGCTTGGGAGGACCATATGGGACACTAGGGGATCAAACCGTGGTTCTTCCTTGGCTAGCGCTTGCAAGGCAGACACCTTACCTTTAGCGCCACCTCACCAGCCCCTTTCCAGAACAATTTAAATCAAGATCTCAAACATATAGATTATCTGACTGTCTTCCCTTTCCCAATAGTGAGATATACTTTCCTTAGTAAAAGCTAATTATTTCTGGGGCTGGAGTGGTGGTACAAGTGGTAGGGCATCTGCCTTGCACATGCTAACTGAGGATGGATCGTGGTTCGATCCCCCAGCATTCCATATGGTCCCCCAAGCCAGGAGTGATTTCTGAGCACATAGCCAGGAGTAACCCCTGAGCATCACGGAGTGTGGCCCAAAAACAAAAACAAAAAGCTAATTATTTCTTATTTATCTCTTTTACACAAATCTTGCAATTCATTAAACTGGTAAGATACGGTTTATTTCTTTAATCTGATTCAAATTTGCTAGACTCCCAAGGAATATCTGCTCTTCACCAAGAAGCATCTGTTTTAAGTTCATAGATTCAGAATCTTTCTCGGGGTCAGGCAGTACAGCAGGTAGAGCATTTACCTTGCACACAGCTGACTTGGGTTTGATCCCCAACATCCCAAATCACCTTCTTTCCCATTCTAATGGCATCTAATGGAGGTTAATTTTATAGAGGATCATGAGGACAACAGGGTTAGGGAAGAGGGGAATCTGTAGATTTCTTGTAAGACTTTGTTCAAAGAACTGGAAATTCACTGGCCATAGGGATGCTTCGGGATTCTAGTGTGGCTATTCTGATGGACTCTTCACTTGTATCACCAGCAAAGTTTCTATCAATCAGATCCCTCACTCTTAGTTACTTGTCTCTCCCTCATGGTTGGCATTAACTATAACTTGTGCTGATTCATTGTTTATATCTAGGGATTCATGTATTGCCCTTCCCATGGGAGTGCCATGCTGATTTTTTTTTTAACCAACTCTGTCTCTTGCCATGTATCATCATCACAAATTCTTGGGTTTATCTTTTATCATCTCCAGACCCATTAAAAACTCTTGAGCAGGGGTAGAAGCAATAGCACAGCAAATAGGGGTTTGCCTTCCATGCGGCTGACCAGGTTCTATTCCCAGTATCCCAGATGGTCCCCCAACCCTGCCAGGAATGATTTCTGGGTGCAGAGACAGGAGTAACCCCTGAGCACCACCAAGTATGGTTCCAAAACAAAAACTAAAAACAAAACAAAACTCTTGAGCAAGGGGAGTAAGAGACAGTAGAGCAGATAAGGGATACCTGGCACATGACCAAACTGGAATTACAAGGAGCAGTTCTTAAGCCCACCACTGCTAGGTGTGGCACACACATACACACACACACACACACACACACACACACACACACACATCTTGAGCAAGGAAACTTGATTGATGTTCCTAGGAAAGATAGTCCCACCTTGCCTCTGCATATACACACCCTGGAATTTTCAAACTTGGGGAGAACGCAAGTAAAGGTTTATTAAAACACAAATTGCTGCACATCATCCCCCAGTTTCTAATGCAGCAGCTCACCAGTGGAGTCCAATTATTGTCATTTCTAACAAGCCTCCAGGTGATACTAAAGCTTCTGATCTTGACACCACACTTTGAAATCCACTGCTGAGCTATAGGTTAAAGGTCTTTTGGTAAGATGCCCATCAGTGGTTAGCAGGGGGTAAATTATTTTTATTTCACTGCCACCTGTGAAAAAGGAGTCTCTTCTCTCAGCAGTAGGCTGTAAACATGAAACTTTTCTTATGGCCTTGTGGCCAAGAAAATCACAGCCAAACAATTTTCCTTGGCTGCTCTTTTCTAAGCAAAGTTCAGTAGCATTCATTGAGTGCTCAGCCAGCCTTGGTTGTAATGAACACAGGAGCTACAAAACTAGATTTTAACTAGGTCATTTTAACATAATAACCAAGGACTCAGCTAAAGAAAATTTAATTAAAAGTAAAAGATAGGGCCCGGGAGATAGCATGGAGGTAAGGCGTTTGCCTTTCATGCAAAAGGCCATCGGTTCGAATCCCGGTGCCCCATATGGTCCCCCGTGCCTGTCAGGAGCAATGTCTGAGCATGGAGCCAGGAGTAACCCCTGAGCACGGCCGGGTGTGACCCAAAAAAACAAAACAAAAAAAAAAAAGTAAATGATAGGGGGCCGGAGAGATAGCATGGAGATAAGGCATTTGCCTTTCATGCAGAAGGACCGTGGTTCGAATCCTGGCGTCCCATATGGTCCCCTATGCCTACCAGGGGCGATTTCTGAGCACAGAGTCAGTAGTAACCCCTGAGCGCTGCCGGGTGTGACCCAAAAACCAAAAAGAAAAGTAAAAGATAGGTGATGGATAGATAGATAGATAGATAGATAGATAGATAGATAGATAGATAGATAGATAGATGGATGGATGGATGGATGGATGGATGGATGGATGGATGGATGGTGGATGGATGGATAGATAGATAGATAGATAGATAGATAGATAGATAGATAGATAGATATTAGGCTAGAGCTAGGGAGGTAGTACCGAGGATAAGGTACTTGCCTTGCACAAGGCTGGCCCAGGTTTGATCCCCAGAATCCCATATGATACCCAAAGCACTTCCAGGAGTGATTCCTCTGTCCAGAGCCAGGAGTAATTAAGACCTGAACATTGCCAGGTGTAGTCCCAAACCACACAAACAAATAAGAAAACAAACCTGAAGCTAATATTTTTTATTCCCATTTAAACAAAGATTCATCAAACTAGGGGCTGGAGCAATGGGGAGGGCATTTGCCTTGCATAGAACTGACCTGAGTTTCATGTCTAGCATCCCATATGGTCCCTCAAGCCAGCCAGGAGTAATGGAGGAGGAGGGGGAAGGGAGGGAGAAGGGGAGGGGAGGAGAGAGGAGGAGGTGGAGAAAAGAGAAAAAAATCATCAAACTAGAACTGTAGAAGTTTTTTTAAATTTCCAGTAAATCGAGACTAAGACCCTACCCTGCTGAAGTCCTGGCAGCTACACCCACACCCCTCAGCCACAACCATACAAACCATGCAAACAGCTCAGCTTCACTCCTTCATAACTAATCTCTACAGAGAAGACAAGTCAATGCAAGTCACAGATATATTAGTCTTCAGGCTGAAAACTCTGGTTTCTTCTAGGGTGGGGGTGGGCATCCTCCCCTAATCCCCCATAAGTCCCAGAAGTCACAGCTATATCCCACAGTCTCCATCATGTAAACAATTTCACAACTTCATGAATAATCTCAGAAGAGGTGCAAACCAAGCCACCAAAATTCACAAGTACACTGGTCTTCAGGCTGAAAAGTCTGGAACCTCCTTAGAAGGGGGTAGGCAGAGAATTGTCCCAATTGTACAGATCATGGAGCACTTGGAATGCACAGTTGCATGTGCAGTCACACAACACCTCCAAATTCTACCTTACTGGGGCCGAAGTGACAGCACAGTGGTAAGGTGTTTGCCTTGCACGTGACCAACACAGGACATATGGTGGTTCGAATCCTGGCATCCAATATGATCCCCTGTGCCTTGCCAGGAACGATTTCTGAGCACAGAGCCAGGAGTAACCCTGAGCACCGCTGCGTGTGACTCCCCCACCCCACCCCCAAAAATCTACATTACTGTCAACCCATTAGAAGCACAGCAAATTAGATAGGAGAGTAGCAGAAAAGTCAACTAAGAACCTAAGAACAATAAGCAAAAACAACACAGAAGACTCAACTAGCAATAAAAAGTGAAACAAACCCTCAAGGAATGAAATTAGTGATCCCATTATGAGATATAACGATTTTCACAAATGTTCTTTCACTGAAGTACTTTTCAATAACGTCACTAGTCGTTTTGTTGTGACAAATATAATAAAAATATAATTTTATATAATAAAATTTATATAAATTATTTTGTGCCTGCTAAGGGGGAAACTTGGGGAGAGGGGTTAGTAGGGATAATGGTAGATGGAAGATCACACAGGTGGTGCGACTGATGTTGGAACATTGAATGCCCAAAACAATTGTACTGATATGGTAATAATACCCAGAGACAGTAGAGATGAACGTCATAAGAATCAACTCATGATATAAAGCTTACCACAAAGAGTTAAAGAAATAATTGCACTGACAACTATCATGACAATGGTAGTGAGAGAGAAAGAAAGAAAGAAAGAAAGAAAGAAAGAAAGAAAGAAAGAAAGAAAGAAAGAAAGAAAGAAAGAAAGAAAGAAAGAAAGAAGAAAGAAAGAAAGAAAGAAAGAAAGAAAGAAAGAAAGAAAGAAAGAAAGAAAGAAAGAAAGAAAGAAAGAAAGAAAGAA
>PVKC010018482.1:0-19627 GCA_004027635.1 Crocidura indochinensis
AATGAAATCAGACATATGACCTACATTGCTGATCTATATTATTTCAGAAAGTGAATAAATAGTTTGGTAGCTCTGCCAATCATTGTGGGTTTGATATGGTGCAAGGTACCTTCAGGTAAACTGTCTTCATGACTTGTGGCCAATGTAGGTTTATTACTTCTTAGACCGAGAACTTACATCTTGACCTCTATGCTCTGTGTTTGTAATAGAGATGAAGAAATATAGAATGAAAAGGTGAGAAAAAAAGAAGAGAGCAGAAGAGGGAATGAAATGAGAGACAATAGAGAGCAGGATGAGATTGGGGATTTGAAGGGGTTTGGTGTTCAACTTACATTTCTTTATCTAGTTCCACTATATATAAATATACGAGATATTAATATATTCTATATTACGATATAAAGTATTTATATATTATATATTTATATACTACATACACATATATTTTATAGATATTATATTTGTATTTTATAAAATATATTACATTTATTAAAGTAAATATATCATATATTTTTTGACAAAACATAGCTCTACTCAGTGCTTACTCCTACCTTTGGCATGCTGTTGGAACTAAATAGGGTTGGAGGGGAAATTTTGTTTTGGCTATGGGCATGGCAGGTGCCCTATCTGTATTATCTATTCTGTACTACTTACCTGTACTACTACTCTGCCCCTCTCCATAATTCAATAGGCTCCTTACTGGTCAACTCAACACATAAGATTTGAAAATTAAAGTTGAGAAAACTTTAAAACTTTAAAAGATAGGAAGAAAAAAGATAAGGAAGGAAAGAAAGAAATGGAAAAAATTAAGGGAGTGGGTAGGAAGAAGAGAAGAATACAAGGTATGTAAGGCAGAAAGAGAGGTGAGTGAAGTAAAGAATATAGGAAAGAAGGAAATACAAATGAAAGGAAGAAGGAAGAAAGGGAGAGATGGATGAAGAAAGGATGACAGAAAACATTTACACTTGAGTGCTCAGTATCAAGCAGTCAACCCAGTGCAGGTCATTTTGAGAATGGATGCTATGGGACTCCTGGGAGAGGTAAAGGTGGTCCTGTCCCCAAAACTCTGTAATAGGTTTTTATCAAGAAATTCCTCATTTACCAATGGCAATGTATAATTCAGTTTTTGACTCATGGATAAGAGTTAGCTGGACATGGAGTTACAGATAAAGACAAACTCCTGCAGCTCGCCTCTGTGCATTCTATCTTCACTCACAAAGCATGGTAAGGTTCTGTGTTCCTTTCCATTGTGACTTTAGCAGTCTGGAGGTGTTTATGCTGTGGTGGACAAGGAACTGGAAGAAATACTAATCCACAGAGCTAAGTGGAGTGGCTGCACTCTTCTTGAGGCACTGACCTGGGTGTGAAAATGTCACTCTGGGTCACAAAGACAACTCCACTAGCTTTCTGTCTGCCTCCATTCTTGGGGCCATGTCTCATTTATTTCTAGCAATAATTTATTTTTATGAATAGTATCAAAGTCTTAAGCTTTCCTGTTTAGATTATTTTATATTTGATCATTAAAAAGGGAATAAAATACAGTCCACATAATGCAAATATTTATTTTAAAGTATTTTAAGGTAAGTGCTGTTATTTATTTTGGTTTGGGGGCCACATCTGGTGATGCCCAGGGATAACTCCTGGCTTTTGAATCAGGAATTATTCTTGATAATTCTTTGGGTCCTCTTGAGATTTGGTGAATTTAAACCAGGTTTGCTGCATACAAGGTCAGTAACCTACATGCTATACTATTGCTTGGGCCCTGTTTGATTAATTTTCAAATATCTTATAATCTATACATTCCTTTTATCTTTTGTTCTCTCTTACTTTGATTCTATCTTTCTCCTGCACCTTTACATCTACTTTCTCGAGCTTCCCCTCTCTTCTCTCTATTGACTTGTATTGGAAGGTCAAACCTTCCTCCTTAAATTTTCAACACTTACACTTATTTATCCCTGTACTATTCTTGTCCTTGTGTGCTCTCTCCGCAGATGTGGCTGCCTCTGTAGATTGTTGTGGTTCTGTATTCCTAGTAGGAAAGCTGTCTCCTGTCCATTCAGATAGTCTTCTTTTGAGGACCCCTTTGTTACCAGTATGGTCAGCAGGGGATGCTTCCAGAAACCTGGTTTCTGTGACTTGATAGATCTGTTGTCTTCTATATCCCTGCTTTGCACAAAGTCAGACATCAGCCTTAATTTGTAGCTCTTCTACCAACACTATCAGCTGTGTCTCTCTGAAAATTAACCTGGTTTAGTAGAAAGTGGCATTTAGGGCTCACCAGAGATCTGACTGGTTGTTCTAAGCACTACAGAAGAACAAAAAGAAGCCAGTTTCATCAAGTGTGTTAGCTGACATCCTAATGAGCCTGTGAGAGGGTCAGTCAACCTTCTATCTCTGTCAATCTGATGTCTCTGTTATTGGTCCCTGAAGGTGGAGTATTACCTGAATTAGCACAAACTGTTGGGCTTCTGTAAGTCCAAGGACATTGTCTTTTTGGCCTTCAGAACCCTGGGGTCCAACAGGGAAGCAAAGTGATCATGAGAATTTCCTAATAGAGTATGACAGCTTCATGCTTCGCACTGAAACAGATCTCTGTCAGTTAACAGATAACTGACATGTCTGAACATTCTGGGCATAATGATAAAAACAAACAAATTAAACAAAACAAAAATGGTTGGTAGAGGCCTTTGGATTGGTCCTCATATTGTCTTCTAATTAGATGTCTCTCAATTGGTTCCTTTGGTCTTCTTGTTAAAAAGATATTACCCCATTGCCTCCTCATATGTATTTTTCTTCTCCCCTTGGGTGTGGGCTTTGTTAATCTCAAAAAGACGATGCTCAGGAAGTCTGGAGGAAGAGCTGACATGTTGGCTCAGAATTCTACATGGTGGAATGACTGGCTTAAGGGTGAACAGCTTGTGGTATTAGTTTCTGGCCTGCTATACCTTCTCAACTGTGTGTGGATTATTTCCTGCATCAGAATTGCTGCAGGACCTCAAACTCTTGTTCGATCCAAACAGAGTTGCATGGGGAATCCCTCTCCCTTTCTGGAGATTGTGGAATGCACAACCCAACATTTCACAGCTTGCACCTAGAACAAGGACCTCTTTATCTAAGGGTGAGATATTTCTTTGGAGAATCCTGTCTGCTTTTTATGGATGGATGATTTTGGTGATTAAGTGGATAATTCTACCCTTTAACAGAAATATTGTTTCTGTGTGGTTTAAAGTTTTGGCCATAGGTTGTCTGTGGACCAAAATGCCAGGGAAATTATTTGATTATATTTCTGCCTTTTCCTTCCTGGATATAACCATAAACACTACTAGAGTTTCCATTTGTGTCAACATTGTCTGATAGGCATGTTGATATGCTGGACATTAGAAAATAAAAAGAATAAAAATTCTGAAACACCTCTCATTTTAGAAGATAAAGGTATTTTTCCTGTAAAAACACAGGCCCAAGCCAAAAGGTACAAAATTTGATAATTCACTACCTGTATCTAATACTAGCCTACAACCACCAATACTAAGTCCACAGGCTAGGCTTAATTCCATTAATGATGGAGAGGTAATTGCCTTAGAATCTGGGACTGAGTCAGAAGATGAATTGCCCCCAAACAACCTCACTAAAACCTGGCAGGAGAACTGGTATTGATAACCTGGACTCCGTTTTCTCCCATAAGGAAAATAAATCAACCTATATACCTTTAGATATGGATCAAGTAAGCAAATTTAAAAAGGCATGTTCTGAATATGCCTAATTTCAGCATATTGTGTTTAACTTCTTCAGTTTTGGTGTGAAAAAGCACTTTGGGGGGACCGAGCGGTGGCGCTGGAGATAAGGTGCCTGCGCTAATCTAGGACGGACCGCGGTTCGATCCCCCGGTTCCCCATATGGTCCCCCGTGCCTGCCAGGAGCGACTTCTGAGTGAATAGCCAGAAGTAACCCCTGAGCATCACTGGGTGTGGCCCAAAAACCAAAAAAAGAAAAAAAGAAAAAGCACTTTGGACTCTCCAATTCTGAACATTGATTTTCAGACAATTGTTAAGTTATGTTTGCATATTCCTTAATGTATGCAATAGGAATTCCATGTTGCAATAAGACAGATAATGGCCCCACCTACACCAGTAAATCTTTTCAATTCTTTTGTAAAAAATGCCAAATAAAACATATCATGGACATACCTTAATCCTTGAGGACAAGGTCTAGTTGAAAGAATGCACAGAACTCTCAAAACTCAATTATTAAAATATAGGAAAAGAGACTTGCCACTGAAAGACCTTTTATTCTTAACTCTTCTTACACTAAACTACTTAAATCTAGCCCAAGGAGAATCCTACACAGCTGCATTAAAGAGACACGCTCAGGTGCAAAAAATAATTGATGCACCTATTTGGATAAAAATTGATAATAAATGGATTGCTGTTAACCTTCTCATTAGAAGATGAGGATATGCTTATGTTTCCACAGATGACAACCTATCAAGAAAGTTCGGGTTCCACTATGCCTTATTAGAAACCAGATTCTCACAAATGAAAAAACTCAGACACCTGTGAATGGTCAGATTGCAAATCCTCCCTCAGTTCTAACTCACACCACTCAAGAAAATAAAAGCAAAAGAAAATCTCTGAGACCACAACAGGTTACCAAGATAATGAGCTCACACCGTACAGACAAGCTGAGACTGTTAGGCATGGGAATGACCAGTCCCCAAACCTCAGTGCAGAACATTAGAAAGTGAATCCTGCTTTCACTGTACTTAAAATTTTAGAAAAATCTTGCTACATGAACTCAATACTGCAATGCCTATATAATACTCCAAGTTTGACATATTAATTTTATCAGGACTATTATAAGAAGGACATAAACAGGTTTTGGGATGTAAAGGCAAATTAGCAGAAGAAATATGAAAAATTATCAGAACCTGTGAAATGGTGGGCTGTGTGTACCACAATCCCCAGAGAGGAAGAGGGATTCCCATGACCCTGTCTGGGTAGGACAAAAGACACAGAGCCAGCATCAATTCCGACAAAGGAAAGGTATAGCAGGCCAGAAACTCACACTGCAAGCTGTTCACCCAGAAACCAGTCACTCCAGCACGTGGAACCAAAATGTCAGCTCAGCACCAGGACTCCTGAGCAGCCTTTATTGGGATAAACAAAGCCCATCCCAGGGTAAGGGGAAAAGCCATATGAGGAGGCAATAGGAAAACATCTTTTTAACATGAAAACCAAAGGAGTCAATTGAGAGACATCTAATTAGAAGGCAATATAAGGACCATTCCAAAGGCCTCTACCAACAAAAAGAACAAACCCACTTTCTTAACTTTCATATAGCTTCACTGGTCTGTAATACTCACGTTCATACCTTGACCTTGTTAAGTTATGAAGTTGACCTTGTTAATTTATTCGTCTGTCTACTTAACACTCATTTAATACTCAATTCTTTTCCTGTCACTATTTGTGTGGGGGTCATACTGGTTGTAATGGGAAGTCATGTGGTGCTAGATGACCCAAGAACCCAACTATACCAGGCTTATGTGGTGCCACCTGATCCTGAGACACTAAACGACATTAAAAAGGCAGTGTATGGGTGTGTTTGTTCAACAGGGCAGAATTTATTACTAGTTCCTGACTTAGACAAAATTGTGATTGTTGGGGCCATACCATGTGGTGAAACAGAACCTTCCACCTCCCAAAAAGTTCTATTGTATTCCTCCCACACATGGCTCCTTGCCCAAGTAAATTTCTCTGCTTTATGTCCCAGTCTTTGTAGGTTCCTATGTGTAATGCTCATATGTACAAGCATGCATAGGAATATACTCTGTGTCCAGTTTCCACTCTAAGTGTACAATCTATTATTTTCTTTTCCACTTGTAATTTGTTGTCTGAGAACATACCAAAAATTGGAGAGTTGGTGGTAATATCAATTGTTTCAGTTCATTCTATCATTAATAAATCTTTTGGCATAAGTTCAGCATTGTTAGGAGATCATATAAGACCCAAAGACTTCAAGGTGTGTGCTGAAACCTTGCAGTTGGATACATACTTCTCTCAGTTCATGGAGACATCTGAAGGTAGCTCGAATCTCATTGAGACAGTGAGCAAAAGGCTGAGTTTCTATCTCAGTTTAGCTCAGACTGTTTAGTCCCAACTTCATGACACTATCTCATCTCTCAGTTATATACACTAGATTTTTGGTCCTCACCTAGAAATTCTCAGGTTTTATTCATTGTTTTGTGCCCAGAACTCACTTCGTGAAGTATTCAGAGGACCATAGATGGTGCTTGAAACTTAATCCAGCAAGGCAATCCACTGTACTATCTCTCTATCCCCACATTTATATTTTTAAAGGCCTGTTGGAGGGACAGATGATGCCTGAGAGGGGGTCCTGGGTTATCCCTAAAATGTCTAAAAACAGACACTCTTCACTCCCTAATTACTGTTTCTTTTGCACAATCTTTCTGATTTAGTACTATGAAATCCCTTTGAGGACCATGCATGTCAAAGCCTAACCGAGAATAAAGAAGAGACATTATGCCTGGGAAGGTTCTCTCACTGTGAGATGTTGGGTCTCTCAGACACATTGGGATTTCCCTAAAGAATGAGGACTTAGTAGGTCATCAGCAGCATTTATGTCCTGCCACGTAAAGTAGTTGTACTTTTCAACAGATATAATTTTCCAGGACCCTAGATGAGATTAAGCCCATCAAATCCAAGACATGATACTAGAAATAAAAATCCTCCACAGGGTCCCCACAGTGTACCCAATGTGAAGGGTCTCTGCCAGCTGTTACCATTGTCCTTTACCTTGAAAAACTACAAAAGCATTTACCTCTGACTAATGCGAACTCTCTTAGATTTAGAATGGCTGAGACATATGGCTTTCCTTTGCAACACAGACCAACAGAGGACTCCACTAAGTGGGAAACTGAGGCAGAGGAGCACCTCCAACAACAAGCTTGGAAGCTGCTAAAACGTTCCTATTCTAAATGGATTTGGGTTGGCTTGTGGTCCTTATGCCCTTGACTGAATCTTCCTCCTTAGGAAACTTCTGTGTCTTTCCTTATTGCTATTTTCACATAAAATTGTGATTAAGACAAGATGTTTCTAATGGGTGTTTGGGTGATAAAGGATTGTGTGAAACAGCAAAAGCACAGAACTTAGCTCCATGACTCCACAGACCTAATGTCTGACCTTGAGTGCAGCATGGCCAGCTGAAGGAGGATGGAGTCATGGAGTCATCAAAAATTGCCACAGTCACCTCCTGTGAATTCACAGTCCTATGTTGAGCTCAGCATTTGTGCATAAAGACACACTCCTCTGATTCTCCTTTATAAATTATAAATTATAAATCTTTAGCTATTCTGCAGATAGGGCAGGACATCACTAAAGGAGATATATGTGGACAGAAGCAAAGATGAGAGGTCATCACTGAATGACAGAATGAAAGGGTAGTTCAGAGAAAAGGAGCTATAATACAGAGAAATACAATATAAATGCTATATAGATATAAATACAATATAAATATAATACTGAGAAAAGGAGCTATGTGAAAAGATGTCTCCTAGGGGACCCCAATTCCCTTAGAGCAGCCTATGGAGCAGGGTTGGATTTTCTTTGGTTGCATCATGGGAGAGTGTGAGGTGGCCTTGTGGAACTCCTGCTGCTGTTCTAGGGACAATGTGAGCCCGGACAGAGAGACCGTAGCACTTGCGTCATAGTTCTAACAGCCTAAGAATCTGGGGGTTTCTCTCAGACTCTGTGCCTTAAGGCTGTGTTCTCTGGACTGTGGGAATCAGAGGGTGTGGAGGGACGTATCCTTTTCCAGGACCCATCTTGTGTTGGGGGTAAATCTCAGTCCACAACCTCTGAAAACATTGCCCTTTGGCCTAAGAATGCAGCACCCACACTATTATTCTCCTCTCAGGAGGTGTTGGACACTCCAACTACATAATTTTTTATGAGAACTGATTGCGCCATTCCCTCACCTTCTGCCCCCTTAGAAGGATCCGCCCATCCGCCTGTATGGCTGATGACGACAGCCTTTAGGCATCAGCCTAGCCTCTTCTGTATTGTGTGTTTCTCCCAGTAAAATAATAAAGATATTAAGGTTGTCATGTTATGATTATTCAGTCACATGTTATTTAGCATGATATGATATAAAATTGACTATAAGATGATGAGAACATACCAATTTGAAACTTTCTGATTATAAAAGCTTCCATTAGGGGCAATTCCCATTATGATTTTAATTTTCTTCTTGGGTTATTAATGTCCCCTCAGTTTACAATACTATGTGAGTCTGACCCTATTGACAATATCCTTCCATCTGGACTTCTTTGACTTGTTCCTCTTTTTGGGACACCACACCTTTGTCCACCCTCTTGAGACACTAACATCTGTTTCTCCTCCCAGATGCTATTGATGTCCCTTCCTGAGACCTCCAGAGAGGGTTATTCAGACCATATTACCCTGATTACTTGTTTCATGTGCTTCTAAGCACTGTGTACAGATGACACCAAAATCATTTATATCCAGATCCTCTCAAACCACTGCATAGTCCCAGTGTGGTTGATTTTCTCAGGCAGGATAGACAATGTTAGAATGAAATTTGATAGGCTGCCTCTGTTGGGAGTATTTATTCAGATACCAGTGACTCTGACCAGCTTCCAACAGCAGAAAAAAAGAAGTAGGACACAGAGTGAAGTAAAACTTCACTCTGCCCCACTACCATCATGTTATCAATCAAGAGACCCAAAGGTGTCAAGGTTCTAGCTCAAAACCGCTGATCTGGAAACAACAAACAAAACCGGTTACAAAACATGGGAACTGAGCCCAGGTTGGCAAAACTTGGGGAATCCAGCCAGCTCTCAAGAGGAGAAGAGGAGGGAGGCTGCTCTGAGTCATAAGCAGTGAACAGTGGCTAATAAAGCTATTTTTACCATGTCCAGCCACTTGACTCAGCACAGAGGCTAGATCAGTCCCTTAATCCCTGTACTTCCTCTCTGGTTGACCATTATCTTCTCTCTTATCAGTTCACACCAATTATGTATCTGGAAATTCTTTATACAAAAGCTGACAGAGGAGACATTGATCTTTTTTTTGTTGTTGTTTTTAGGTAAAGAGCATCTTGTGTTATTAATGTATTCACCTCTTCTTCTGAACAGCTTTCCCTTTCTACATAAATATTAGTATAAGTGAAAACATATCTGGAGTACTTAGTCTGCACTATCAATAGTAGCTTATGCAGATGTGATTGCTCAGATGAAATTGGCTGTGTGAAAAGCTTTGAATATTATTTGAGTATATAATTCCTTCAAGATTGAAATCCTGATGGTGCTTAGGAGACCATAGGGATGCTGGAGATTGAACCTGGATAAGTTATGGCCTTTACTACCCATTAAGTAGCTTCTGTACTACCTCTGGCCCCAAGCATTTAAAATTTTGTAAATTGTTTTTCTATACAAAAACCTTGTAGGTAATATTATCTTGTGACTCTTCTAGTATTTTTTAATTTTTATGCTCTTGAAGAAGTTTTATTATTAGAGTTAAGCTTATTTATAAGATATAAATAGAAAATTCGTAGAAGTCACAAACTGCTTATTGGGAGATAATCTATTTAAGTCTGGAAAAAGGAAAAAATGTAGAGAAAGAGCATTACTTCTAACAGAGCCCTAGAAAATTGTTATATTTCTTACCATATGCTTTTTAATTTCAAAATATTGCTTCTTGCTACCTTGATTTTTTTCTTGAAGGGGTCTCAAATATAGTTCCTCAAATTCACACTGAGTACCTACCTTAAAGGTATTATTTGCTTATACTCTGAGGACTAGTCAACAATCAGAAGTGTCAGTACTTGTGCAAACTGTGAAAAGACTTTAAAAAAAAAACCTTGCAGGGATTGGAGCAATAGCACAGTGGTAAGGTGTTTACCATGCACACTGCCAACTCGGGATGAACCCAGGTTTGATCCCCCAACATCCCATATGGTCCCTTGAGTCTGCCAGGAGCTATTTCTGAGCACAGAGCCAGGAGTAACCCCTGAGCACCACCGGGTGTGGATCAAAAGCTGAAAGAAAAGGAAGAAAGAAAAACCACCTTGCAGGAATATGATGAAAAAAAATCTTGCTTACAGCTTCTAGGAATGTAGCATGGTTCAGACACTTTGGAAAATGTCTCATAGACTTCTTAAAACATTGAATAGAACTTCCATATGATGCAACAATTTCATGTTTGGGAATCTACACTGAATACTAAAAACATTAATGTAAAAAAACCATGTATTTTTATAAACTTATGTTCATGGCAGTGGCATTACTTCTAACAGACATAACTTGGGAACAACACTAGAGCCCAAGAACAGAGGAGTAGATCAAGAAAATGTGGTATAGATACACCATGCGACAATACTTTGGTATGAGAAAAGAAAAAATAATTTTAGCCACTTGTCTGAGCTTGGAGGGTGCCATGCTAAGCAAAAATTAATCATAAAATAATAGAAATACCAGATGATCTTGTTAACAGGAAGATTATAAACACAGAGAGGAAGGCAATCTCCAGTAAAAGCAAAGCCTGAGACATGACGAGCACTGGGATTTGAGGGGAAGGAAGAAGGGACAGTGAGAGAATATTGGAGGAATCTTGGAACACTTCAACAGTTAATTCTGATTATCAAACAAAAATCCACAAATAAGAAGAAACAGAATGGAAAGCATGTCCATAAAATAGGCTATGCCTAGAGATTTGACAAGTCATTGTGAAATTGGGTCATAAGTCATTGTGAATCATCACCCAGTTACATGTACAACTAAAACTTCAAGTTCAGGCTTCGGGCACACACAGAAAGCAATATGGTTGGACAAACTTTCACTTGTAGGGGGTACAGAGCCTTCTGAACATGACTCAGGGAGACTAAAAACATCTTTCAGTCATACTTAGCCAACTGGGCTGATGGTGCTATGAACCATCAGATCATCCGGCAGAGCCTAGGAACCTTCACCCATTCATAGAAAAATCTGTTTTTGTTTGTAATCAGAGAATCTAATAAGGAAATAGGTGGCACCAACATTTTTTTCTTTTTTTTGGGGGGGGCACACCCAGTGACGCTCAGGGGTTACTCCTGGCTATGCGCTCAGAAGTCGCTCCTGGTCCGTCCTAGGCTAGCGTAGGCAAGGCAGGCACCTTACCTCCAGCGCCACCGCCCCCCTATTTTTTCTTTTTTTATCAACGGAATATTTCTACATAAATTATTTAAAAGATAAATAAAAATAAGATGGAAAAATTTTGAAGAAGACTGTTTATGATTCCTTTTTATATTACATCATTTATATTTATTTTTTAAAAACAGGCCATTGGGTTTATGCACACTTCTTTTCATTTTTATTGTGACCAATGTGAATTACAAGTCTTTTACAGTTATATTTAAGGTACATAGTGACAGTGAATTAGGGATAGCTCCACCACCACTGTTCAGTCTTCCCTCCATCCCTGTTCCCAGCATGCATCCCATACCTCCCCCTTTATCCCCTGGACTGCTAGTGGAACAGGTCCCTTTTGTATAAAACTTGTTGTAGATTGGGTATCTTGATTCTGTTGTCATTGACTTTGGGATTGGTATTTAGGTCTAATTATTTTTTATTTCCACTCGATGTTCATGATTGTTTGCTCCTGGTACCATTTACACATCCCCCCCTCAATTTATGAGGCAGAACAAGATGATTCAAGTTCTGTGGTTCTGTTGGGAAAAAATATTAAAAAAAATTTTAAATGCTGGGAGTGGGGCCAGAGTGGTGGTGCAAGCAGTAAGGTGTCTGCCTTGCACACGCTAGCCTAGGACGGACCACAGTTCAATCCCCTGGCATCCCATATGGTCCCCCAAGCCAGTAGCACGCATAGCCAGGCAGGAGTAACCCCTGAGCATCACCTGATGTGGTCCCAAAACAAAAACAAACAAACAAAAAACAAACAAAACTAAGCAATGACAAAACCACAACAACAATAAACAACATCTAAATAAGAACAAAAAAGAAAAAAAGAAAGGAGAGCTGGTGTGGCAAGGTTTTGTGTTTTGTTGGTTTCGTTTTTTGCATAGGCAGAGTAAGTATTGGGGAAATTAGAAAGGGAATTCCCTTAGCCTAAGAGGTACTGGGTTTCTCCACCCTTGAAGCATAATGTCATGGGAACAACCAAAGGCTCCAGACATGCTCATTGTCAAAGGTCTTTTTATGGTGTCAGGAAACGTTCTGCTTGGTTGTGGTTGTCAAAATCAGTTTTCTTATTTTCTTAAAACCCATAGATGAGTGAAACTATTCTGTGTCTATATATCTTCCTCTGACTTATTTCATTCAGCATAATAGATTCCATGCACATTCATGTATAGGACAATTTCATGACTTCATCTCTCCTGATGGCTGCATAATAATAATACTCAGAGACAACAAAGATGAAGGCTGGAAGGACTGGCTCTCTATATGAATCTCACCACATAGAGTAGTGAGTTTAGTTAGAGATATGCCTACACTGACTATCATGACAATGTTAATTAGTAAGAAAAGTAGAATATCTGTCTCGAATACAGACAGGTAGAGGTGGGAAAAGAGAGAGATGGATTGGTGGTGAGAAGGTTGCACTAGTGAAGGGGGGTGTTCTTTTTATGACTGAAATACAACTACAACCATGTATGTAATCATGATGCTTAAATAAAAAAAATTAAAATGTCACTCCTCTGTCATTCGAGATCTTGGTATTTGCACAAATACTAGGATGAAGTCTAGGATAGAGTCTTTCTTTTTTATTTTTTTTATTTTTTGTTATTTTGGATAGAGCCTTACTTTATGGTTCCAGAAGGTCTGTTCCATCATGGTTGTTGTAGTCAGTCTTTTGTAATTAGTGATTTTGGTTTGTGCACAGATCCTGGGACGAAGCCTATTATAGAGTAAGACTGTTTATGTTCTGAAGAATATTTGTCTTTTCCAGAAGATGAGCTATAATTAAAGTTTCATTTTTAGAAATGCATTTGACAGTTAAACATGTATTACACAGTCATTAAGTATTGCCTAGCTTGATCCCAAAGAACATTCATTTCCCACCATTCCTCTACAACATTCTCTGCTTTGTTTAGATTTTCTTTTATAAATTTCTAATTTTCTAGTATGGAGTTGACAGTTTTATGTATTTCCAACTTAAAACCCATCTCCTCTACTCCCACCTACTCATATTGAAAACTCAAACCTGCTTCCCTTACATAGCATGAGCACTATATTTTCATTACAACCCATTCTTGAAATAATAATAGCCCGATACCTTAATTTTGAGTGATAACTAAGAATTAATAAAAGATTATATCTTCTACTTGCATCTCTGGACTTACAGGTGTAGAATTCAACTTTTATTTTTCCAAGTGTTTTATTCTTTATAATAAGTTTTGCAACACAGAACAAAACATACTTAGTAGTCAGACCCAAAATTTTTTATTTTATCTGTAATGAGAAAACACAAATATATCAATGCTTGTTCAGTAATTGGTGCCTTGATCTAGCTTGAAACCCATTTTAGATTGCTAACAAATTTGAATTAGCATCATTTAACCTAATAAAACTCTACACTATATTAGACCCACAATAGACAGCACAGTTACTAAAAGTATATGTGTAATGCTTGCATCTGTACTTATTTTTAAATTATTAGAACTAACACTTTGATTTACCATAAAAAGGACATTAGACACTAGAAAGCAAACCACTGTTCCAAACGTTTTTTCTGACCAATTATTTAAAACTATGTCAGAGGTGAGCTTATTTGACTAGTAAACTCAATTAGCATAAAAGTGTTAGTAGTGTTCCTTTTTACAAAATGCAGATAACTTTCAAAATAGTTTATTTTTCTTGTTTATGAATCTGGAAATGTCCGATTCTGGGAAATTTTGTGATTGGTCTATTTAGTGGTGGGGGGGGCAGCAGAGGACAGATGTATGGATTCAAACTTTTAGACTCTGGGAATATTATTCAATATATTTTAATGAATGTGGACTACTTATATTGTGTTTCAGCCAATTATAGATTATGTTTTGTGGAAAGCAAGCTTGAATTCTGTGTGTTTAGGGAAAAGAAGGATGTGAGCTGTATGTTTAGGAGATTAGGGAAAAGTAGGGTGTGTGCTCTGTGTGTTTAGCAACATCTTCCCCCCTTTTTGTTTACTAAACACCTGACATTGAGATAGGTTTGATAAGATGTGCTCTCAGCAAGGACTACTTTTCTTTGCAAGAGGCAAGATCCCAGAATCAATAAGGAGGACAGTGCCAACATGCCAACACTATGGGTAACCTGTTCCCATATCCAGAGCATAGCTTATTGCAAAGTGTCTAATAATTGCTCAATATCATGATTGACTACAGTCTGGACTCTCCAGAGATGGTGTGAATCATTCTGCTATGTTTTGATAAAAGCATGTATCTGGACCAATAATTGTGCTTGTGACAGCAGCAGAGTTATAACATTAGTTTCAAAACTGTATCTATCAGGAGTCAGATGGATCTGGATTGCAGGGAAATCAGGAGTATGAGTGTCATGATATTTTTCATAAGTCCTTCCAGGTTGACTGTAAGCAATACATGTGACCCATTTTTAGTAAAATTATGCTATGGGAAGAACCTTGGTCTGAGAGTGATAAACAATACACAATCATGAAAACGTTTTTTATTACAGGGTCAAAAGAAAGAATGCCTTAAGTAAACCCTTAGTAATGTTCATGTAGAAAGATGAGCTAAACTTCAAGTGAGAGAGGTAATTAGAAATAGAGTGCAATGCAATTATAGATTATGAAGACCCCAATTAAATAACCATTAACAGAACTTATATTCCTAGAGCCAAAATCATTTAATGCCTTAAAATAGTGTTGCTGATATAACAACAGTCCAGATAAAGATTTATTATTCCTTGATGGACCCAGAAAAAAAAATATTTTTCACCAAGACCATGTACTTAAAATAAAGTATTGCTTTCTCTCCACCGTTAGAGTAAAAGTAGCTCGTATTTTGCATAGGCTCAGTAAGAGCTAGGATAATTTTCTTTTTATTTATTTTATTGTAATATGAATGACAAGTCTTTTACAGTTGTGTTTAAGTTACATAGTGACGGTGAATTGGGGGGTCATTTTCACCAACTCCCTCCACCATAATTCCCAGCATGCACCCTATACCTCCACCCTTTGCCTCTAAACTGCTAGTGTAAAAGGTCCATTTTGTGTATTGCTTGTTATAGTTTGGGTCTCTTGATTCTACTGTCATTGACATTGGTTTGGGTATTTAGGGCTGACCATTTTTTATTTCCACTCTATGCTTCTGAGACCACTTGGCCCCTGGGTTCTATTCACTTGTTTTCCTTTTCTCAGATTTTAGGAAGACATAGATTTAGATTAAAGCAAGGTGGTCTTTCCAAATTCAGGAAGCATTTGATTATATATATTTTGGGGGCCACACCCGGTGACGCTCAGAGGTTACTTCTGGCTATGTGCTCAGAAGTTGCTCCTGGCTTGGGGGACCATATGGGACACCGGGGATCGAACCGTGGTCTGTCCAAGGCTAGCGCAGGAAAGGCAGGCACTTTACCACTAGTGCCACCGCCCGGCCCCTTGATTATATTTTTTAACTGAAAACTTCAAGCCAGACTTTTAATTTGCCTAGCACAGAAGGGTCTTCTAATTTTACTTTATATAGTAATTTTGAAGTTACAAAGTTATTTATGATTAAAAACAGAATATTTTAAATAAATGAACTTCAATTAGCTTTTCGTAAAAATTAATTAGTGATGAAATTACTTGAAAATTCTTTGGGCTGAATGTTTAGAATTTTTCAATTGTATCAAGTTCTTAACTTTAAGCCAAATTAATGAAATATTTAAAAATTAATTTTGGCAATACCAGGCAGATGTAAGCAATTATCTTTTACCCCTAACCTATATATACAAATTAATGTAACATAAAGACACAGGGTCCGGGAGATAGCATGGAGGCAAGGCGTTTGCCTTTCATGCAAAAGGTCATCGGTTCGAATCCCGGTGCCCCCTATGGTCCCCTGTGCCTGCCAGGAGCAATTTCTGAGCATGGAGCCAGGAGTAACCCCTGAGCACTGCCGGGTGTGACCCAAAAACCACAAAACAAAAAAGCATAAAGGCACCTTAAAACTTAAAATTAGGGCGTTGAAGGGGTAGTAAAATGAGTAAAATTTTTGCATTACTTGTGAATGACTTGGGTTCAAACTCAGAACCGTAGTGTCCTCCGAGCACTGCCAAGAGTGATCCAAGAGCATGCCAATTGTAACACAGTATTACATAGAGTTCAAAACCCTTTGCCTCAAAGTTGCCACATAAAGGATTTGATCATATGACACTCTATTTGTTCCTACTCATACTTTCCTGTCTTCCTGCTGCTTCTTTGTCACCTTCACCTTATTTCCTTTACTCTACATATTAGGACGACTTGCATTGTACTTTGACTTTTTCTTCTTCTTCCCTCCCTCCAGATGCAATAAGAGGGACACTCAGGAACACTCTAAGAGAGACCCTGAGTTTTCAGTTTTCCTCTGTCCACCCTTCTCCACATCTAGACTGAATTCTCATGTTACCTTCTCACACACTCAATCCAAAGCTGATTGGACATCTCATATGTTACATAGCCCCCCCCCCCCAAATCATGCACTCTCTTCAACACCCCTAGCCCTAGTACTCAGCATCTCCAGGAGATGAGGGCCAGATGTACCCTCTGGAGATCTCTATGCTTTCTGAACTTTGCTCTAATGCATACTCTGGATTTGTACTGTGATGAATAGGCAATACTTTTATACACAATGCCCAGGATTTCGGCTCTTCTCCTATTTGCCCTGTTCAGAGAAGAAAAGAGAAAGAAGAAAAAAGAGGGTGAAGAGAGTGTAAGAAAGAAGCTCGAGCTCTGCTTTTATTGAGGTGCAAAATGGGGGAAACAGCAGGTTCTTGACTAGCAATAAAATCTTGGAAAATAAGTTCACAAAAGCAGAAGAAAAATACAAATGGATAGAAGGAAGGAAGATAAGAGAAATAGGAAGAAGAAAGCAAAAAAGAAGAAAGAAAGAAATGAGGAAGAAGGAAGGACAAAGGAAGGAGGGAAGAATGGAGAGGAGGAAGGAATTAAAGAAGGGAGGGAGTAAAAGGAAGCAAAGAAGAAAGGATAAAGAAATGGAGGGAGGAAAAAGAAAGACAGAAAGAAGTAATAAAATGAGGGCCAGTGAGGTGGCACTAGAGGTAAGGTGTCTGCCTTGCCAGAGCTAGTCAAGGAAGAATTGCAGTTCAATTCCCTGGCATCCCATATGGTCCCTCCAAGTCAGTGGCGATTTCTGAGCTCTTAGCCAGGAGTATCCCCTGAGCTTCAAATGGGTGTGGTTCCCCAAAAAACAAACAAAATAAAAGAAAATGGAGAAAAGAGGAAGAGGGATAGATGAAGGAAAGCAGGTAGGAAAGAAAAAAGAACGCAAGGAAAGAACACTACTGTGTCTCTAAAACATGGCAGATATATTGGGCCTTCTCTCTTCTTTCTTCCACATGGGAACTTTGATCCTCTCTGACATCCTTCCCTGAAGGCTTGCCTTTTTATCAGGTGAGTCTTCCCCACCTAAGGACTGTGGAACTAGCTGACTCTGTGTGTCTCTGAAGCCGACAGACATCTTGGGTCATCTCTCTGCTTGTTTTGGCCTGGGAAATTTGATCCTCTCTGGCATCCTTCCCTGGGGGCTCACCTTCTTCTGAGATGAGTAGTCCAACTCAAAAAAGGTGGCAGCTTCGCTTCACATCACAGCGCACACTCCACCTAGCTGATGAATACCAGCAGAACATGTAGAAAAATCCACAATACAAGTCTAAAAATGGTGAAACAATGCAGACCAACACCAGGCATAGAGAATGAAGATGGAAATTCCGATGTCCCCCAAAAGGCCAACCACCTAGTTAGTCTCTTAGATATGGAGTTTAGAGAAGAAATATGGACAATGTTCACAGAACTAAAAGAAAGCATAGATTGAGTTGTATGGAATACAAATAAGAATAAAGAGGATATAAAAATAGAAGTCAGAAAACTTCAAACTGAAATAACAGGTCTGAAAAACTCAGTAGATGAATTGAAAGCCTCAGTGGAAATCCTCTCCAACAGGGGAACAGCAGCTGAGGATAGAATCAGTGAGCTGGATGATGAGATGCATAACAACTCTCTACAACAGAAGATATAAAAAAAAAGCCTTAAAGCAAATGAGCAGACAATGGAAATATACTCAAAGAATGTGAACAGATGAAAATAGAAGTCTTTGATAAGCTCAACAGAAACAACTTAAGAATCATTGGAGTCCCTGGAAGAAAATCCCCAGGAAGAATCAAGTCAGGAACATCATTACAAAGAAACTACCAGAGCTAAAGACTACATGCAACCAAATCCTATATGCCCGAAGAGCACCTGCTAAAAGAGACCCAATGTAAAGTACCCTAAGACACATCCTAGTCAGAATAACAAATCCCAGACATAGGGATAGAATACTAAAAGCAGCAAGAGCAAAAAAAGAAATACATTTATAAAAGCATCCTTGAGATTTACAGCAGACCTGTCAGAAGAAAACCTCAAGACCAGAAGGAAGTGATGGGGCATACTGATAAAACTCAATGAAATAAATGCTTCACATAGAATAGTGCACCCAGTCCAAATCACTTTCAGGATTGAAGGAAGTATACATAACTTCATGGATAAACAACAACTTAGAAACTTTGCAGATTCAAAACCAACTTAAAAAAAACCTGAAAGATGTACTTTAAGACAAGACTGACCAACAGACACACAAAATTTCTACATAGAGATGGCATTAAATCCCATGACAATTATCTCTCTCTCAATGTCAATGGACTAACCACACCAGTTAAGAGACACAGAGTGGCTACATGGATCAAATAACTGAATCAAACCATCTGCTGTCAGCAAGAAACACACCTGAACACTCAGAACAAATATAGACTCAAAACCAAAGGTTGAAGGAAAATTATCCAAGCAAACAACACCCTTAAAAAAGCTGGATTACAATGAAAACCGGCTATACTCAAGTACTGTGAAAAAGCAAGGTTCCCCTACTCGTGACATCAGGCTGGGAACCTCTGCGAATCCACGCCTGCCTAGGGTGGCCAACTACGGAGAACTGTGAGTTTGTCTTCTCTTTGCGTTTATCTTTCCTTTGCTGTACTCTGAACTCGTGGGAGTGAGCCATCTTGGCTCAAAAAAAAAGAACTCGCTCTCCCAGAGTTCCATTGCAGGGCAGGAAAGCCCAGGAGCATGCCATTACAATGAAAACCAGCTATACTCAAGTACTGTGAAAAAGCAAGGTTCCCCTACTCGTGACGTCAGGCTGGGAACCTCTGCGAATCCACGCCTGCTTAGGGTGGCCAACTACAAAGAACTGTGAGTTTGTCTTCTCTTTGTGTTTATCTTTCATTTGCTGTCCCTTGAACATGCGGGAGTGAGCCATCTTGGCTAAAAAAAAAAAAAAAAGTGCGGCCGCGTCTTTCTAAAGTAAGAACAACATCACAACAAGAAAAGAGAAAATCACACTAAGGACTGTACTGGACAACTGA
>PVKC010018483.1:0-19633 GCA_004027635.1 Crocidura indochinensis
CTACTAGTAATTCCTTAGTGTAGAGCTAGAAATAAGTCCTGAATACTACCTGGTGTAGCCCAAAACCAAACAAAAAATAAACACATTCTCATAGATTTCAAATACATGAATTCTTCATATAGAAAAGATGTTCCTAAAGATACATCATATTTCCAGGAAATACTCAAATTTTGATAAGAAATTATTCATAGACTCCAAAAAATACTATATGTAAGTATAGTTATATGGTAATTGCATACAGTTTCCAGTGAAGAAAAGAGAAATAAGATCTTTAGACATCATTGTCAATTAAATGGAGTAAAATAATGTGTTATTTTGCAATACAGATTTGAATTCAAGTTGTCTATAATCTTCATAAATAGAGTATTTCAGGGCCATAGTGATGACGCAGCAGTAGGGCATTCGCCATGCATGTGGCTGACCCAGGACGAACTGCATTTCAATTCCCTGGCATCCCATATGGTCCCAAGCAAGGAGCAATTTCTGAGCACAGAGCCAGGAGTAACACCTGAGCATCACCATGTGTTCCTCCTCCCAAAATAAATAAATAGAGTATTTCTACCACTTTTTTTTTTTTTTTTTGCTGGTGAATACTGAAAGGAGTATCCAGGGGTTATAGCGTAGGAAAGCAGAAAATTCAACAATAGTTCAGGTTATGGGAAAAAAAAATGTAAGTTTTAGTGAAAGTCTAAAGTATTTGAATGAAATGAAGAACTGAACAGGTCAATTTCTAATTGTAAAAAAAAAAACTAGTTTTTACAACGGAAGTCATTTCTTTTTTTAAATATCTTTAATTAAACACCTTGATTACAAATGTGATTGTAGTTGGGTTTCAGTCGTATAAAAACACCCACCGTCACCAGTGCAACATTCCCATCACCAATGTCCCCAATCTCCCTCCTCACCACCCTCTCCGCCTGTATTTGAGACAGGTTTTCTATTATCATAACAATGTAAATAAATGAGGGAAGTAGAAAGCCTGTCTCAAATTGAAGTCATTTCTAGCACAGAAAGTGATTTCTCTCTCTCTCTCTCTCTCTCTTTCTCTCTCTCTCTCTCTCTCTCTCTCCTAGTTTTGTTTCTGGGCCCACACTTAGCAATACTTAGGACTTACTCCTGTTATGGTCAGAAAACCATAAAGGGTGCAGGGATGCTAGGTATTGAATTTTGGTCAGACAGGTGCAAAGCAAGTGTACTGCATGCTGTACTATCTCTCTTCTCTGACTCTCCAAATAGTTTTTGTTAAGCCAGTAGAGATGGATGCCATTAGAACATACTTGTCATCCAACTCAGATATTCCTGGAGGACTGTGGGAAAGGTGGTGGTGATGGGGAGTACATATAGAGGCAGGAATAAAATTTAGGACTTTGCAAATAATAAATAAGTGCTCTACCACTTGAAACACAAACACATAAGTAAACACACACACATGCACAGCTGCCAGCTCTGAATTTCAGATTTTTGAAATTTGAATGAAGCTAATATGATTTGGAAAAAATAAAAAAAATAGTGGGGGCAGGGAACAGAGGTACAGGAACTAATCCTTTTTTTCTTGCATATCACAGACCAGGGTTCAATTCTTTCTCGGAACCACATATGGTTTTCTGAGCATCACCAATGATTTTATGTACAGAGTCAAGAAAAAACTGAGCATAGTCAGATGTAAGAAAAGGAACAAATTGACTGCATTGTATATAACTTCTACCTATATTGTATATAGTCCCTTTTATATATTATCCCTCAACTCCCCTTCCCCATTCACCACCTTACAAAACTCCTATCCTTTCAACCCCTCAACCCTGATCTGTCATCTCTCTCTATTTAACCCTCTTTACCCTTAGTTCTTAACCCCTCAAGAACTGAGACCTTCCCCATGCCCCAGCAAGTTACCACCAGGTTTCCAAAGTGAAAGGACACTCTCTCAGGCCCCCATCTCTCACCCCAGCAAGAAACTGCAGCCACCACTCCTGCTAACTCATTCTATGTGGCCTTTTTCTTCCCCCTTTCCTAATGTGTACTTTGCTTGACACCAATTCAGCTACATAGGGACTCTCAGATTGAGGACACTACCTGATCCCATACTGCTGCAAGCAATTTCTCAGACTCCACAAGAACCCGGTATGGGATAAAAATTGCCCTGGATCTTATCCTTAATTCAGACTATCTCAAAAGAAGTTAGGGATATCTATATTTTCTTTGTATGTTACTGTAGACACATTTTCTTAATACTTATAACTCTTAGTGTTTATTTCCATATGTAGAGGTAGCCTAGTTTTTGTCTTGTTTCTTTTATTTTGTTGTGTTTGTTGTTGGTGTTGCTTTTGTTTGTTTGTTTGTTTGCTCTGGTCCTGCTTAGTAGGAAATCTTAGTAGAAAAATCTTGCTTGGGATAAGAGCTCAGGTCAAAACCAGGGCATAGAGTTTATATAAGTTTGTTATTTTTACCACCAAAAGAACCAATAATATAATATGGCATTGTTCCTTTTTGCATAAGCACACTAAAATGGGAAAATCTTATGTATAGAAAAAAGTTCTTATATAATAAGGATAAGGGCCCATAAATTTTATAATGCAGGGGCGCCTTCCATTCTAAACATATGACATGAGACTTTACTTAGTCCTCAATTGCTTGAACATCGACTGTCCAACTCCAAACCCTTAGATCCCAACCTTAGAACTGGCACAGTTCCCTTCACCTGCACCAGAAATCAAACTTCCCCCATGGGGAAGGCTCTAATACCGCTCTGGCACCAACTTTCTTGAGGGTAGGTTCATATGACACCCTAACTATAAGGAAACATCAACAACTTGATCTAAGGGCAGGTTGCCCTACCTCAGTGGTTGCAAGCCTCAGCTGGAGAGCCACATGTGGCTCTTTACACTTTTTAATGTGGCTCCTTTGTGTGCTGGGCGGCCGCGCCAGGAGTCAGGACTCTGCTATTAGCCTCTGTCAGTGTGCGCCCTGTGTGCAGCCCCGGCGGCTGGCTCCACACAGCTCTGATCAGAACCAAGGCCAATGTTCACATTAGTGTTTGTGACTTTTTCAATCATTGTCAGGATGTAATTTTCTCTACATTTTAAGACAAATTTTACAGAATTTAATGTTCTCGATAAATAATATCCTTCTAAAGTTTTTGTTTTATTAGTTGTGTTATTTGTATCCTTCCAACCTATGTGGATACTTGCATGCAGAATATTCTCAATACAAACTTATTGAAACTAAAACAGTGTACCATCCTATGTATTTTTGGTTTTAAAAATGTGGCTCTCAAAATAAATTTCAATCGTGGTTTTGGCGAGATTTGGCTCAGTTGAAAAAAATGGTTGCCCACCGCTGCCTTTACCTCACCACTAACGATGAGATTAAATCAAAAGATGCTCCATCCTAGAATCTGTGCTAAACCAAGATCTTTAAATAGAGAAGACTGACTATGACAACTGTGACTGAGCAGAACTTTTCCTGTAACTATAAAGAAAGACCTTGGGGTTTGACAACTAACATTGCCTAGAGCCTGTAGTCAGTATTATGACAGTATACTTCAAGGGTAGAGGCACCCTGTATCTCTTAGGCCAAGGTAATTTCCTTTCTATTCTACCCAACATTTACTATGCCTATGCAAAAACAAAACAAAAACAAAACCTTTGCCATATCTGGCCCCCTTTTTCTTTTTACCTTTTAATTTTATTTATAGCTTCTAGAAAGGGACTCCTGCCTTTTTTTTACAGAATCATAGAATATGAATCATCTTGTTCTGCCTCATATTTCTATGTCTCCCTACAAATTGAGAAAAGAAAAAAAAAAATGGATGGGACCCAAAAGCCAAGCAGTCTCAGAAGCATTGAGTAGAAATAAAAAATGGTCAGATCTAAATACCCAAACCAAAGTCAATGACAATAGAATCAAGAGACAAAATAGACCAGTTACACTAGCAGTCCAAGGGGCTAAGGTGGAGGTATGGAATGCATGCTGGGAACTATGGTGGAGGGAGGTCAACACTTGTGGTGAGAATAGCCCCAATTCACTCTCACTATGTGCCTCAAATACAACTGTGAAAGACTTGTAATCACATTGATCTCAATAAAAAATTAAAAAAAAAGAAAAAGAACAGATTGAATAAGAAAATAGAGGTTTGAAAGAAGAACTTGTAGACAGGAACTCCAGTTGGGAGATGTATTTGTTCCAGAAGAAATGAAGAAAAGAGATAGTTAGAGGAGGAAATAAAATAAGAAGTGGAAATTATAACTGAAGCAGTTCTCTTAGTCAGTTCTGTTAGTCAAGAGATTAGATTACCACCGAGAGATTTTTTTCTTTTTTTCCAATGACTCATTCTGTTTTGAGCTTGCTTTCAAATTTAATTTTTATTTGTTATTACTGATTGCAGCAATGAAGTAGTGATGCAGTGCCCTCACCATATGTTTAAGTCTTCACAGGAAACATAAAGGACAAAGATGTTTTATCCTTGAAAAATTCTTTGTGATTTAAATTTTCCAAACTCTTATGAAATGTATCTGAAAGAGGGTGATTAAGATAATTTAGTATTATTGTCTTGTGCTATGTCCCCTGGATTTTGAGCGAATGACAAAAAGTATGCTATTCAGAATATTAAGGTGGAAAGATTTCCTTAGTGTTTTACTTTATATTGCATACAATGACTAAAATCATAGTCACGTATGTCCAAGTCAAAGATATTTGGATATTTTTCCCATAAAAGAATACTTGTGATAAAAGGTAATATCAAGATAACTGATAGTTGTTACCTTTGATAAAAGAAAGGCAACAGGCACTGAAAATGCCTGAGTATTTTGGAGATTTCACTTTTTAGAATGTGGTGACATAAATTTACTAAGAATGGGAGAACTGGAGATCATTTAAGGTAGCATTTTGGGGGTTGTTTTGCTTTGGTTTATTCTTTAGTTTTTATAAAACAAAAGATATTGAAATATATTAAAATGAGAACACTTAAGATAACAATATAAAACAACCAGCTGCATTCAATTTTGGAATTAGGATTCAAAAAAAGACAAACTATTAAACTTTAGCTGCTCTTCTAGAATAGTACATTAAAAAATATTTGTTTGGGAGCCAGAGAGATAATATATCATTTATCATGCATGGAGCTAACTTGGATTTAATCCCCGATATCCCATATGATCCCCCAAATTTTCTAGGAATGATTCTTGAGTGTAAAGCCAGGAGTAACACCTGGGCATTGCCAGTATGGCCTTCCAAACAAAGAAACAAACAAACAAACAAAAAAAAACCAGCAAGAAAGATTCGCTTGTTATTAAATCTAAAATTTAAGTTCCTTTAAATTAGTCCCACTATTCATAGTTCAGAAAAATATGCTTGAAATTTAAAATCTTTTGTAGTAGAAGTAATATCAAATAAATGGATATCTAATTATCTAATAAATATTGTAAAATAGTATGCATAATTATATAACTATAATTATATTACATATATTATATATTATCATTATATGATAAATATTAGATAACATCTAATAAAACATGAACCTTAAAAGTAACTAAATGGAAGAAATTCTCCTTTCTATTGAGGAATCTCTATCTTGAACCAATAATATCTCCATCCATCTCTCTTGCACATTCCCAGTATTTGGTCTTTTTGTTGTTATTTGGTAATACTATTTGAAGTCCATAAACTATAGGATCACTGTCCTGTTACTTTAACCAGATATAGTTCAAGTGGCAGAAATTTCAATATTGCAACACATATTTATAGTTAATTCCTCTTTTTTAATTCTCACTGAGGCCTAACTAATTTGTATTTGTCCTAAAATTCATCAAAAGGTGCTTTTCTGGAATCTCTTTTTAAAAAATCATTAAAATAAAAGTTTTTTCATAGATAAATAATCAAAATTTTATTTTCTTGGATTTTAGTCTAAGATTTTTTTTATTTTCTAAATTTATTATTTTAGATATGACAAATATTTAAATAAATTTTAAAGAATTCTCTTGACTAGTTCTTCTAATCACCTAACTGAATGTTAAGTTTTCTTTATAGGACATAGTATTTTCTTCATCTTATGGTTTTTTTACTCTATATTTTGTTTTTCATTACATGCTAAGTTTTATAGACACCAAAGGAACAAAATTTAGCACCTTATATTTCACAATTACGACAATCTAAAGGACTAGGTGAACTTTTTTTTTTTTTTTTTTGGACTAGGTGAACTTTATTCCTGTAATTTGATTCTATCTCAGTTTGTATTGCATAACCTGTCTCCAACAGAACATTTATCTGACACACTCTAGTGATATCCTAAAACAGTAAGGGTCAAAATATTGTCAAGCCAAGGAGGGTGTCTCCTTTTCTCCTCTTTTCAGAATGGCCTAGGAACTAGAAGAAAGAAATATACATAAGAGTGGTAGAGGAGAGAAGTCAAGGCAAGTGGTAGTTTCTGACAAAATTTCTATGGTGTCTGCTACTAAATCATGTTTGTACTCTACCCTGGGTCTCATATGATGATTTTTCTGGGAGAATAATGTACTCTCTTTCCTGAGTTTGCTCCAAAAATAAATGACCAGCCCTGCCTTTTCTAGTCACTGATTTGACCTTTTCTCCTGAATCATGACAACTTCTGAAATAGGATGTGTGTTTTGGAATCGTTGACTCCACCCATATCCTGAAATGAATCTCAATAAATGTTCTAGCAATAGTTATTCTCTTTTGATGAGGGCTGGATGGTCCAGTTCATGATACGAAGCCCACCACAAAAATGCAGTTAGAGAGATAACTACACTGACGACTATCATAACAACATGAATGAATGAGAGAAGTAGAAAGCCTGTCTCAAATACAGGCAGGAGGTTGGGGTGGAGAGACATTTGGGGCACTGGTGAATGGGAGTGTTTTTTTTTATATGATTGAAACCCAACTACAATCATGTCTGTAGTCAAGGTGCTTAAATAAAGATATTCTCTAAATATCTAAAGGTATTCTCTTTAGAACTATAAAGAAGTATGTGTTATCCCATCAGTCTTCTTGGTATATACATATCAAATATGACTAAATAAAATATAAATATTTCTGATTAAGTACCCTAAATTATTGTCTATTGATTTTTTTCAGACTACTGCCTGCGTTCCAAATTTAGATGCTTTTATTTCCCAGTTAATGATATATTTGAACTTCTTTCTCTGTCTTACTAAGTTCATCTCTGACTAACATTATATCTCTCTTCCCACTCCTATCCTCCTCTTCCAGGGTCCAGGCCCTTTCAATTTCAGATGCAAAAATGCACCCTTCACCAGTATCAATGTTGACAAATAGCAGGGATATAGATACTGAGATAATTCCCATTCAAAACCTAAAATATTTTTCCTTTCTCTCATATTTTGATGATCCACCTACTTATATCAATACCCATTCAAAAATTTTAATAATTACAATGTGTCATAGACAATATTAGATTTTTGGTATAACAGTGTCTATCTACAACATCATAAAGCCTACAATATATTTGTAGAGTTCAACTTTTATAAAAGGAAAAGTTTCATAAAATGAGACATATTCTATAATAAGAAGGATGAACAGCGTGTTGTAGGATCTTGGCAGTGACCGACTCCCTATCTTCCCACCTCCTTCATTTCTACAATCCTCCAACACATACTTCAACTCCTCAGCCTACTGTATATATCACCATTGACATAATTCCTTTTCACCACCCATCTTTTCTTTGCAAATAAAATGGGAAAGACCTGAAATGTACAAGTTATTGAGATATAAAGTGTGTCAGGCATTGAGCATCTGAGTCTTAGTGTGGAAAATCTGTACCTGGAAAATGAGTTATCTTCGTCCAGATACTGTAGAGCAGATGAAATAAAGACCCTGCTATAATAGCTTTCCTCAGGGAACTAGATGGGAGATAATAATAAGGTGATGTTACTATTTGGCCCAGAATCGTGAATTTTAAAATGATTGTGTAAAAATACTCAAAGGGGATGCATGTTGTCATCACATGCATATATATTAAAAGAGTTAGGTTGAGGCCCGGGAGATAGCATGGAGGTAAGGCGTTTGCCTTTCATGCAAAAGGTCATCGGTTCGAATCCCGGTGCCCCGTATGGTCCCCTGTGCCTGCCAGGAGCAATTTCTGAGCATGGAGTCAGGAGTAACCCCTGAGCACTGATGGGTGTGACCCAAAAACAAACAAACAAACAAAAAAAAGAGTTAGGTCCCAAATTTAGAATTCTTAATAAAAATAAAATTTACTTGCCTTTATCACAGCAGCTATATATTCTGAATATTCAGGCATGTGTAACAGAGTTTCTGGCCAAATCTGGCAAGAGTCATTCACATTGAGTGCTTGGTGATAGCAGGACTCTCCCTCACTAAGATCAAGGGAAGCTTTCCAGGAGTGCAAGCAGAGCTTCATTTTTTTTATTTGCATTCATTTAGTCACTAAACAATATTTAGAATTTGCTTAACATATGCCAGGCATCCTGCTAAGCTGGAGTCAGAGTCATGACCTGAAGGATGAAAATTGACTTTCTCCTGGAAATAACCATATTCAGGTAGCTGCTAAAAACAACAAATTAGAAGCAGACAAAGAAAAAAGACCAATAGAATATCACCCCACATTTTGATGTGTCCATAGTAAGTGCCTTACTTTATTTCCTCCCTTTAATACCCATCATTTTAAGATAAATGCTATAATACTCATTTTTTAAATTGTATCATTTTATACATTTTACATAGGAGAAAACTGAAGTCTAGAGAATTAAGAAAATATCTCTCAAATCTTATTACTTTGCCAAATCTTCTGTTTTTTTGTTTGTTTTTTGTTTGTTTTCTATTTTTTTTTATTTTTATATTTTTTTTGGTTTTTGGGCCACACCCGGTGACGCTCAGGGGTTACTCCTGGCTATGCGCTCAGAAGTTGCTCCTGGCAGGCACAGGGGACCATATGGGGAACCGGGGGATCGAACCACGGTCCATCCTAGGTTAGTGCAGGCAAGGCAGGCACCTTACCTCCAGCACCACCACCCGGCCCCCACCAAATCTTAATTTAAGGTTCTGTGATGTCCCAAAATGAAAAAAAGCTGACTCTAGTCAACTTACCCAGAAGTAAGGAAACACAATTTTTTTTACCTGTATGGCTAAGGTGTAGGCAATGAAGTATTAGATAAAATGGACAGTGTCCCAACTAACCCTCATAAACAAGATGCATAGAAGGAAACTTAGTACTTAGTCAGTCCTGAGCTCAACTTTCCACTCATATGCCTTGCTTTAGAATACACATCCTATCTCCTTTTCTTCTTCCTGTATTTACTGACTTTTCTTTTAGTCCTAACCCCTCTGCTGCATCTCATCTTGCTATCCCAAGTCCCAAGTCTCCTCAATTTGGACCATTGTCTGGTACTACATCCACAACTCTAGGTAAATGTATTTCTTATTCTCATATGAATAAGCCTCAGAGACCATGGTCTACAATTCTCCACAATTACCTGGCCCCCAGGCAGGACAAGAATACATAACATATCTTAAATGTCCCTATACTGGATGAATTTTGAGGGCTTAAGGAGAGCAAATTCTTCTGTCTTTGATTCTTTTCCAATAAGTCAACTGAGGATAATGTACAGCTATCAGGAAATCCTTTTTCACATTGTGCTGAGCTTGGCCTATGAGAAGCAACATAGCAACTGATCTTTTTTCCCTCTGGATTTGTTAGCAACCAGAATCAGAATGGCTTATTATTTTCCCTCCTGGCTTCATTTAGGGATTCAGAAACCTTTTGTTCTAGTTCTCTGCACAATTCTACTATATGTATGGGGGAAAAGTCTCTTTCCAGGCTGATAATCTTTTGCTATCAATAGGAAGCTAGCATAGAATAAAGTTCCAGGAGAAAAATAATTACCTTTGTCATTTGACAAGAACCTAAATGTGAGATTTTGACAGATGACAAATGGCCAGTGATTAGGGGAATTATTTAAGCCATAAAGGCCAAACTTAAAGGGTAAGAATTTTTTTGTTTACAGGCATACAGCTGAAATGAATTTCTAGGTTGCTTGACAGCCAAATTTCCCATGGTTTTTCAGAACATATCTCTCTTACTTGCATGCAGAAAGGCATACTCTATAGAAGTGACACACTTACGACCTTTTAGTCAGTGCGGGCTTACTCAACAAATGCTATAATATAGAAAAGTGTGAAGAAACCCCTGGTATCACATAGGCTTTTTTTCCAATTGGAGAAACAGAAACAGTGAGAATACGAAAACTACTTGGTAAAGCTTATGCAAAAATCCAAATTACACCTCAATTATATTTTTTTCTTGCTTGTTTGTGTGTTTTTGTTTTCATGTCAGACCTGAAAACATTCAAAGCACACTCCTGGCTCTATACTCTGGGATCAATTCTGACTGAGCACAGGAGATCATTTGTTGTGCCAAGAATGTAAACTGGGTCAGATATATTCAAGGAAAGCACCTTACCTGCTGTACAATCTTTCTAGCCCTGCACTGAAAGTCTGAATCTTGTTCAGTCCATTGTCCTTGAATCTGTTACTACTCTTTGGTTTGCATCCATTCTTAGACTTGGTGAGGAAGGAGTTGTCCCCAAAGCACACAAAAGCTTTGAGTGAGAGTGTTGGTGGGGATGGTTGTTTAAAACACACACTAAAAACGATTTAATAATTAATGAAAAAGAAGAGACCCAGCAGCTGCTCAGGCTGCTGTCATTGAAAGCTCATCAGTCTCACATCTTTAGTGACACCTCATTTATCAAACAGCATGATAACATGATAACTTCCCAGAATGAAAAATGCTGACTTTATTTTATGGTGTCTAAAAAATTTCTTTTTCATTTGGAAAAATGTGTCAAAATGAAATACATGTTTTCATAATGCAAAATTGTACTTCTCCCTTGAAAACTTTCCTTTTGTATTGCTATATAAAATATTCAAAGGAACCAACTGCAGACTTACTAATGGGACTCTATGCTTATGTGCACATCATCTCTTGCATCTTGAGAAATATTCGAAATAGTTTTGAATGGAAAAGTGTAGAGAGGAATAAAATTAAGTTTAATTTCCACATAAAAATAATTTCAATGCTTGCTTTTCAATTAGGTACATCAATTTTTAATAAAATTAATAAATGGAAGTCACAGAAGGCATTGCCCAATCAATGTCCCATTGTTTATTACTCCTGTAACACAATCTTTTAGGAATGGATTATATGGTCAAGTACATGTGACAATATGCAAATATGGTCTCTTGACTTGAGACCTTACAATGAATAATTTTACTCTATTAAGCTAAAGAACCTGGAAAATAATTGGACAGCTTTCTGGGAATATATAATCTCCCCAAATTTAATGTGGAGGAAGTAGATAGCCTAAACTGATCAATCACAAACAAGGAAATTGAAGTAGTAGTAAGAGTCTCCACCCTTAGAATAAAAATTTAGGCCCAGAAGGATTTATGGGTGCATCTTATCAAACACTCAGAATAATTACTACAACTGATTCTTAAATAATTCCAAAATATTAAAGAGATGGGAGTCCTCTTTACTAACAACTATAAAGATAACATTATGTTGATACCCAAAACTAGCAAATAACCAAAGAAAACCAAGATAGAAAAATAAAGACCAATCTCATTGATGAAAATTGATTAAAAATTTCTCAACAAAGAAAAAAAAATTCTCAACAAAACCTTTGCAAACCAAATGAAACAGTACACCAAAAATTATATATTGTGATCAATAAGGTTTAATTCCAAAGATGCAAAGATGGTTCAATATAATCAAATCAATTAGCATCATATGGGGTTGGAGCAGTGGTGCAATGGTAGGGTGTTTGCCTTGCACACAGCTGACATAGGATGGGCCACGATTTGATTTCTTGCATCCCATATGGTCCCCCATGCCATTGTTATCTGGACACATAGCCAAAAATAACCTCTGAGTGTCACCGGGTGTGGCCTAAAAACTAAAAAAAAATCGACATCGTATACCACATCAGTAAAAAGGAAGATGAAAATTATATGTTCATATCAATTGTTGCAGAGAAAGCATCTGATAAGATCCAACATCCAATTATGATTAAAATTCTTAGCAAAATAGGGGTGAAAGGAAACTTTTTCAAGTAATAAAAACTATCTATAAAAATCCATCGTCGAAATTATTATGAATAGTGAAAAACTGAAAACATTCTCACTGAGGCCATATAGAAAGCAAGGATGTTTTTTACTTCCACTCCTATTCAACATAGTATTAGAAGTCCTAGTAGCAACAGCAATAAGGCAAGAGAAGAAAATCATAAGGATTCAAATAAGAAAAGAGGAAGTCAAGCTATGTTTATTTGCAGATGATATGTTAATATACACTGAAGGCCTTATATAATCCACACCAAAAACTACTAGAAACATTAAGCAAAGTAGCCAGCTACAAAATTAATACACAAAAATCAGTTGTATTTATTTATACAGATAATGAATCGTAGAAAAAAAAAGATCAAACAGTCTATCCCACTTAAAATAGTGTCAAAATCTTCAAATATCTAGGAATCAACAAAGAGGTTAGAGACTATGTCTTGAATAGTTCAAAACACTTAAGAAAAATATTGAAAAAGCGTATAGAAATGGATAAACACTCCATGCCCATAGACAGGAAGAATTAATTTTACAAAATAACCATCTTGCCATCAAGGACATAGAACAGTTGGTTAGAATGTTTGTAATTATAAAAGATTTCTGAATAGCCAAAACCATACAAGAAAAACAAGAATCTAGGAGGCATCTGGAACAAAGATAGACTTTCAGATCCATGGGTCAAAATAGAATATTCAATAACAAACCCTCAAGTACATGGCCAATTAATTTTTAACAAAGGATACAAGAATATCAAATAGGATAAAGATAGTTTCTCCAACAAATGGTTTTGGGACAATTGAATAACCATATATAAGAAGGCAAAGCTGAATCCATGTCTCACACTTTACACAAAAATAAATTTGAAGTATAGAGACCTTGAGATCGGCCTGAATCCATAAAGTATATTGCGGAAAACAAAGGCAGTACAGTTCAAGACCTAGACTTTAAAGGATTCTTCAATAATAGGATGCCAATGCAAGGACTATAAAATCAAATATGAATAAATGGGACTAGTTCAAACTAAAACATTTCTTTAGGACAAAAGAAACATGAGCTAAAACTAAAAGACAGCTAATTAATGGTAGAAAATGTATTAATCAACACATCAGATAAAGGGTTATGCAAAGTATTCAGAAAGCTTAACCTCACAAAACCTGAAAACTCCATTAAAAATGGGGAAAAGAAATGAATAGACACTGCTCAGAGGAAGACCAAGATGGCCAAGAGGTACATGAAAAAATGCTTATTAACACTTATTCAGTAATAATTAGGGATATCTAAATCGATTTAGATATCAACTACATTATCTTACACCAGTGAGGATGACACATCAAAAAATACTGGGGAAAAAAAATCTGTATTTGCGGGGTTGTGATGAAAAAGAAACTTTCATCCACTGCTGCTGGAAATGTTGTCTGGTTCAACCCTTATGGAAAACAGTTATGGAGGTTTCTCCGTAACATCAAAATTGAACTTCCATATAACCCAGCAATTTTGCATTTAGGTATCTATCCCCAGGAAAGAAAAATATTCATTCAAAAATATGTATGCATAGCACTATTCATTTCAGCACTCAGTACAAAAGTTAAGAATTGGAATCAATCTGTGGGTTGAGCAATAATTACCCCACTATATTTATTTTTGTTTGTCTTTTGAAAGTGAAATACAAGTGACCAGGTAGCATTATGTCTTGTCAAGGAGAGAGGTGGGGAGAGAGAGAGGAGAGAAAGAGAGAGAGAGAGAGAGAGAGAGAGAGAGAGAAGGAGGGAGGGAGAGAGGGAGGGAGGGAGGAAGTAGGGAGAGATGCTTGCCAGACTGAGTTTTTATTGAGTAAAGAGACTACTCTCAGGCAGGGTATAAGGACAGAAGGCCTATCCTGAGCCAGTCCTATCCAGGTTTGCTTGATACATGTTAAGTAGGAAAAAAAAAAGTAAAGAGGTGTAAAAGGTTAAATACTGTTTCCGACAAGACTTAATATCTCTCCCTGAACAGCAGATATTCCCTCTAGAGATATTAGAGATATTATAACTTGAGTCACAGGAACAAGTCAGTGAGGGCTTAGACAGCAGCTGAACAAATTTTAGAGTTTATTTCGAGTTTTCTTTTTATGTTATGTGAAAAAAAATCTACACTTAGTAAAAAGTGGGAAAACAGGGCTCCATGGTTTGAAGCAAATGTTGTCACTCTGTTTGGAAATAAGGTAGTTTCCCAACTGATTAAAAAATAATATAAGTAATAATCAAACAAGTCACAGCACAACTATTCAAGACTGACTGGGAGAACTAATTCTGTAACAGGTTTGGGTGCCTTTGAATGGCAAGTTACTTCTCAGTTCTCTAATGTTTTGAGTAAGACGGTGTTGTAAATAAACAGATACAAAAGAAACCAAAGGATGGTCTTTGTTTTGGGTGGAACCAAGAAGTTGTTAAACCAACGCCCTATTACCATTACTCAACCTGTCCTCTAGGTGGGCTTGTAATAAATTCATTTCATATTGCTTGCTCCATCAAAATAAACTTGATATTGTCTTCTTCAAATTCAAAGAAATGGCAAATGGAATTACCAGTCAATAAATCAGAAAATTTTATGATGATTTTTGCTTATATGTAAGAAATTCAAATATTGTAATATGTCCCATTATATTTAAAATACTACTTTATCTTTAAGAAATGATGCAATTGGGTGTGGGGAAAAAAAGAAATGATGTAATCATGAAATCTACTGCTACGTGCTTGAATCTAGAGAGTCTCATTATGAAGTTAGTCAGAAAGAGAGGGGCAATGAATTATCTGTGAATTAATAGGGAAATAACAAATGCTCATTGGTGATAATAAAATGAGAACTGATCTTTAGTAAGAAGCTCATCACAGTGCGGCATGGATAGATACTGAGGCAATGGTGGGGAGAAGGGAGCACTATGGTGGAGTGTGTGATAATTGATTATTTTATGCATGATATTCTACCTTTAGCAGTTTTGTAAACCAGAGCCAGATTAGTTGTGCAGTGTGTAGGGTGCTTGTTTTGCATATAGTTGACTTGGGTTGGATCCTGGGCTCTCCATATGGTTTTCTGAGTCTCCCAAAAATGATTTCAAGCACAGAGCCAGGAAAAAGTCCTGAGCACTACTGACTGTGGCTGAAAATGTAAAAGATTAAATGTTTTTGTAAATCACATTACCCAAATTAAAAGCATTATTTTAAATCCAGGAAGATATGTCCAAGTGGTTTGCTAAATATGGATATTAGGAACAATCTGTGCTTGTGAGAATGTGGTAGAAAAGGAACTTTCATCTTCTGCTGGTGAGAATACCGTTTGGTTCAACCCCTGTCGAAATGGTATGTTCTCAGTAAACTTAGAATTGAGCTGTCATCTGACCCATAATTCCACTTTTGGGTATTTACCCCATAACCTAAAGCTTTTCATTCAAAAAGATATATACACACCATTATTCATTTCTACACTTACAATAACTAAGCTATGAAATCAACCTATGTGTCCAAGCACAGATGAACAGATTGTAAAGATGTGGTATGTATATGACCATATACACTCAGATATATGCCCATATGCATACATATGTATGCCCATACACACAATGGAATACCATGCAATTGCCAGGAATAACAAAATCATACAAAATTCTGCAACTGGTTTGAATTGGAAGATATCATGTTAAGTGAAGTAAGCCATAAGGAAAAAAGACAAACACAGAATAATCTCACTTATTTGTGGCATATAGAATAGCTGAAATGTAAGAGGGGATACCTAGATCACCCTTGACCCTAAAAATTAAGCAGAAAAAGAACAGAAGGAAAAAACAAGGCTAAAAGAAATAACATTGGTAGTAGGGTTGTTGTTGAAATACTATATGCCTAAAAGGCAACTATCAATAACTTTGTTTATCATAGGTTCTTTAACGTAATAAAAATTTATTTTTAAAGTAAATATGGTAACAAAGTTAGGTACACATTGATCTTGATAGTTTCCTTATTTAGAATATACCACAATTATTACTACATAAATGCTAAGTAAATTTAGATGATTTGAGAAGCCCTGGGCCCACAAGACACAGGTTTCCATAGAGTTGCATTTCCTCCTGGAGAGAAATGTCGAATAAGGCTGTTTGGGAGGTATCTTTCTACTCAAAGGCTATGTTACAAGCAATAGTAATAGAAGCATCACCCTAGAGACAGACAGACAACTTGTTCTGGGGAAGTATTGCAGGGATATGGAGGAAATTTGAAGCAATCAAAAATCTGAGTGAGATGACCAGAGAGGTACTACAGTAGGTAGGGTCCTTGCCTTACAGACTGCCAACTTGGGATCAGTCCTCAGCATCACACATGGGCCCTTAAGCACTGAAACCCTGAGCGCCACTTGATGTGGCCCCAAAATCAAATAAATAAAAATTTTGAATGTGAATGATTGATTTCAATAATAGAGACAGGTAGGAAACTTCACTAGGTTTAACTGTGCCCATAAAGAGACATGTGACTGTAGCGATTAGTTGCAACTACTGTATGACAAGATATAATATACAGAAACCAAAGGAAGTAGCAGATGGAATAAGAAAGCCTTGACAGATCCAATGATTCTCCTGCCTTTTTCAATAACAGGATGTCATACAATCTTCTGTTCTCACTAACACAGGTACACAAACTTCCTTACAGCCTTAGAGGATCAAAATAAAAGGGAAAGGAAGGAGAACATTGTTCCTTAAAGTACAACTTTGTCTGAAAGGTTTATTTGCTTATTGTAGTGGGGTAATATTTGAGTGGAGGAGAGAGGCAATAACATTAAGTTTACAGAAAATTTGATTAAAATTGTTTTATGTATTGACATAATTTTTTTGCTGTTTGTTTTGTTTGGGGGGGGGGAGTCATGTGTGGTTGTGCTTACTCCTGGTTCTGTGCTCAAGGGGATTCTATGTAGTGCCAGGAATTAGACTGCGATTGGCTGCATTCATGAAAGCACCCTTAATCTCTGAACTATTTCACTGACACTGACAGTCTGTTCATTTCATATAGTAGGTCATCAAACTCCAAATGTGATGCCTTTTGAGACCCAGATAATTTATATCTTCCCAAGAAAACATGAAAATTCTCCCCAGAGGTGACAAGATACTATTAGATAAGGAAATTAACTCTAATACATTTCTACCATTTCTTATTCAAACTATTGTTAAATTTCACTAATTGTCATAATAATATCTACTACAGTCAAAGGATAGAGGTCAGAATCAAACTATGAATATCTCCTTTATTATATTTTGAACACTATCACAGATTTAAAGATGCATGAATCTAAGCATAAAACTGTTACAATAGTCTATAGAATACTTCTCAATTTAGCTCTTCTGATATTTTCTTGCCACTAGTTCTAGGCTATTTTTCTCTGGCAGAAGTTCAGAGAATTGTAAATCAGGCATTCTATAATTTTTATTATTGGTAGTATTCACTTTGAGCTTTAGATTAATGTCTGCCAGGCTAATTCACTGAAGAGTTACCCCTTTCCTTTTGAAATTCAGAAGTCATTTTCTGGGGACATTTTGTTTTACTATGAAAATATACTAGTCTTTCCGTCATTTCAGTGTCACTGCTGATTCATTGTTTTTTGCCTTTCTATGTTACCATCTTTGCTGTCACTGTTTATTTTGATAGTGTTTTCTTTTAATATGTGTCCCTCTTATTGTCTGGTTATTTCTAACCTTCTAGCACAGCCAGATATTCCAGAAACTGTCATCCACTGTGCTCAATCCCATGAAATGATTTCTGATCAAGATTGTTCAATAGGGGAAGAGAAGAGTTAGAACCAGAAGTTTCAAACTCAAGCATACAATCTAATTTCTATCTTCTTTAACTTCTGATAAAACATGTGCTGGCTGTGCAATGGCAGCAGGTTATTCAACAGTGTTCATCCATGGTTCCAAGGTTCTTCAGTAGTTTCAAGAATAAAAATATTGAACAATAAAGATGCAAAATATCAGAGTTAAAATAGAAAAATTGTCATTTAAAAGTAGAAGAGAAAGAAAATCCCTAGCTGTGAAGAACTTAGTATCGGACAAAGTTAAGCAGGACTCATTAAATATAATTCATTTTGAAGGGTTTTTATAGGAAAATTGTGTCTTTTTTTTATCAAATAAAGCATTAGAGGATTTCCAACTGTTTCCCAGAGACATTTTGGGGCCCATTTGTGTTGCTTAGATATGAAAAACATCTTTCACTCCTTCCTACACTGGTGGGGAATGTCTGTTTACTTAAGATATTTTAGGTTATGTATTTTACTCTATGTCCATTATCTTCTGTGATTCCAAAGTCTGGGTCAGAAGGTGTGGTTTGAAGACATGTAAACTTCCCCAGTCTCAGAAAAAAAAAAGTAGTTTGTAGGAATGGCTAAAATGTAGAATGCAGACAGTTAAAACGGAGCCATAAACAGCAGTGGGCAAAAAAAAATCAAAGGCTGTCTTTTGCAGCTGCTTATACTCTTAGAAGAGTTGTGTGCACAACTCTCTAAGACTTTCTAAGTTTCTACATTGGTTACATGTGTGGTATCTGTTAGTCATTTCCTCATAGTCACTTAGCAAAGATTTGTTCTTAGATCTTCAATAATGGAAGAAAGATGAATAATTACCAGATAGTTGCCCCTTTTTTTATTTTTTTATTTTTATTTTTTTTTAGTTTTTGGGTCACACCCGACAGTGCTCAGGGGTTACTCCTGGCTCCATGCTCAGAAATTGCTCCTGGCAGGCACGGGGGGGACCATATGGGGCACAGGGATTCCAACCGATGACCTATTGCATGAAAGGTAAACGCCTTACCTCCATGCTATCTCCCTGGCCCTGGGCTAAAGAAATTGTACATCATATAGAGTACTTGCAAGGCACATGGTTGGCCTGAGTTAGGTCACTGTCACTATGTATGATTCTCTGAGCACTGCCAAGTATGATTCCTGAGCACAAAGCCAGGATTAAGCCCTGAGCACTGCTGGGTTTGCTCCTAGAACCAAAAAATGGGGGAAGAGGAATCAAAGAAGTGAATCCCTTTTAACTGACTAAAATATTTAGAAAATAATTTTACATCTTCTTTTCTAAATAGAATATGTATTATTATATGAACACAATATCCCTATATAATTGGAAACCAAATCTATTAGGGTGATCAGTCATAAAAGGAAACCTGTAAACTCTTCCCTTACTCTAAGTCCTTCTCATTTAGGCTCCAAATAATCTCTTTGAAAACTTTTTTTATAAACTTCAAAGGTTATTATTCTTGAGATGCATAATTACAATAGTGCAAATCTTTCTGCTTGGGTGAATGAAGTTACTATTCCTACATCACCAATCAAATGCCCAAGACCTTCCACTACTATACTTAGGTCACTTCTAGTATTCCACTTACCTCATTCCCCACCCATCCTACCCCATAATTTAGTAACTTCAATTTTTTATCTAAGTGCTGTATCAGTGAAATCATACAACTTTTGACTTTATTTAGCTCATTTTTCTTAAAAGAACACA
>PVKC010018484.1:0-19640 GCA_004027635.1 Crocidura indochinensis
GCATGGGGGACCATATGGGGCACCGGGATTCGAACGGATGACCTTTTGCATGAAAGGCAAACACCTTACCTCCATGCTATCTCCTGGGTCCCATGGTTTTACATTTTAGTGCTGTTCTGTCAATTGTAGCCCTCATCTCACCATACCCATGCTGAAATTCCTTTAAATATCTGCTTTTCTCATTTTGTAGGGGAAGAAACTAATTTAGAGTTGAAATAACTTGTCCAACCAGGAACCAACCAGGAAGGTAGTAAGTGATAGAAGTAAACATCAGTCTCTCTGTTGGTGAAAAAAACTGCCTTTTCTTTTTCTTCTAAAAAAATATTTGGGTGCTAATCCTGACCCAATGCTCAGGGCCTGGAACTAGCAATTCAACTAAGGGACACTGCATGCAAAGGCCATGTTTTTGCCTGTTGGTCTACTACCATTTCCACCTCTACTGCACTCATTTCCTTGAGCAGTCATTGATTGGTCCTTAGCACAGAGTTTGAGAGTCATTGCATCACATTATCAGAGATATTGGAACATTTGTGGTTAAAACATTTTTGTAGTTATGCGATGAGTGGAGAGAATACCTATTTATGTATAATATTAAACTTCTAACTCTAATTATTTAATCTTATTATCTTTCTAATATGATGTTGTTACCTATGTTCATAGATTGATGCTGTCATTATAATCTGTTGTTCATGCAACAACTCGCTTGAGTCTCTTTTATTTGTTGATAGGGTATAATAATGTATGAATACACATTAATTCAATCTGGGAATCATATCAATTTCAAAGTGTTTCTTCATAATCCTATTTGCTCCTTTGTCCCCTTCCTTCAATATCATGTCAATAAAGTCACCTATGTTGCACAAATGGGTGCTTTTAAATACCAATGATTTCCTTCTCTTTTTAAAATTTTTTTAAATTTTTTTCTTTCTTTTTTAGTTTTTCCTTATGTGTATTTGCCCACCACCACATACTGCATTCCAATACCTCACTCAGCATAAGTGTAAGTTTTCCTTCACTAAGTCCAAAGACACCTTTCATTTATCCTTTACTTTCTTCTCCCAGGGAAACTCAATTCAAATCTCTGTTTTGTTGCTTGTGGCAATCTGTTGCTCCCTTATGTATCTGTATATCTCAGGTATGAGAAAGATCAATCAGTATCTATAATTCTTTTGGTTGACCTCAATCAGCACAATACTATCCAATTCTATTCATACAGTGGCAAATTGCATAATTTCATCTAAATACAGGGATTTAAAATTTTTATGGTAATAACTTTAGATGCAAATATTACTAATTTATCCTTGCTGGGCAATTTAGGTTGAATGCTAGTCTTCAAATAATTGCTTTTAAACTTTAGGGCCTCCCTCCTTTGTGTATTTTATGAAAATGGAGTTGGAGCTTGTAAACATTTTACATCGTTGGTAATGAGCACTGTTGAAATTCATATCTTAATTCCCACTTTTTTGAGCTCCTCTTAGAAGACTTCTATTACCTTCTTCACTACTCTTGTTATTCCCTTGTGATACATGGTCCAGCAGCATGTGGATATCTCTATGGAAAATGTCAATGCTTCCTCAAATGTGGCCTTAAACTTAGTTTTGTGCTATATCATGTTCCTGTGTACAATTTCTATTGGTATCCCCAAGAGTGGATTTTCAAGTCTGTTGACATGACACATTAGCACATTTTTATGCTATGAGGGGTGCTAGTCAGTGTCATCTCTCTATTAGGTTGAGGGAACTGTCTCAACATGTGTTCCTTTCTTTAGTACTCTATCTCAACTATAGCGGTAAGGACTGATTCCAATTATCTTTACCCCTTGGCTAGACAGTATCTTGTTTTCCCAATCTCTTGTGTTTACTAATTTCATATTGATATTCAATACTCTTTCTTCAAATTACTCTAGCTTTTGCTTCTTAATTTTGTTTTTTCCACTTATTTTTGTTGTTGCATACAAAAGTTCTACAAGCATTTCTATATGTGTATAAGATGCCATTTCTCCTGTTTATACATCTATATACATCTATATATATGTATATATATATATATATATATATATATATATATATTAGAAGTATATCATTGCACTGCCATAAACTTTTTAGTTTTATAAGGGATTACTAGTGGAGGGCTAAGAGAACCCTATGGAGTACTAGGGATTGAACCTGGGTTGGCTGTTTGCAAGGCAAATGTCTTAGCTTCTCTACTATGAAGTCCCAATATTTTTTTACCTTTGGAAGTTTTCATGAGATAACTCTACACATTTCTATCTATGTGTCACATCCTTTCTTCTTGACTCATTAATAAAAACTTTTAGTTGTTCCCATGACTAAGTAATCATGAATAATACTATAATGAATATGGGAAAGCAGGTATTCTCATGTTCCCATTATATCCCATTGTAATGCTACAGTGCATACAGGAAAGCAGTCTTCAAGGTAGTGACTTAATTTCCTTAAGATATAAATTCAGAAGTTATATCGAGGATCATATGGTAGTTCTATTTTTAACTTCTTAAAAACCTTTCATTCTCTGTCCAAAGTGTAATGTCCTTTACAATTTGTATGAACTGTGCACACAATGGTTTTCTTTTCATTTTGGTTCCATTACTGCTTGCTATAACTTGTATTTTAAATGTTAGTCAATTCTACAGATGCAAGCTTATACATCCTTGTTTGCATTTTCTTGATAAGTAAGGATTATGCACATTTTTGCCTGTTGCTGATCATTTCAATTTACTCTTTAGAAAAAAAATTCCTCATGTTCCCATTTTCAAAACTTAGACTCTTTTGTATGAAATTGAACATTTCTTTACTATTTTTGTATAACGATCCTCTATCAGTTATATGTCTTGCAGTTTTCTTATCTTGCAGTTTCTTTTGTAAAATAAACTATTTTATTCTAGGCACCATGATTTATTGACAATGATAGGGTTTCATGCTTAAAACATTCTAGCACTACGCCCTCCACTAGAGGGTACCCTTAATTCTTCCCTCTGCCTCTCAGCATTTCCCCCATCCTACCATCCTATTTCAGACTCCCTTCAGTGATACATTTTCCATTAAAGACAGTTCTTCTTATCTTTTACCTTTGGACATATTTAATTCCATTTTTTTATATCCCAGATATGAGTTTTAACATTCTGTATCTTTCTGTCTCTTTCCATTTACTTCACTGAGCATGATACTTGCTGATTGCTTTTGTCTTTTATTATATCTGAGTAGTAGTCCATTGTGTATATGTTTGCTAGTTCTTTACCTATACATATGTTCTTGGACATCAAAGTCTTTTTTTCCAAATGTTGACTATTTTGAGCAGTCCTGTAATGAATGCAAAAAGTATCTTATCTGACTAGAATTAGGGACCGTGAATATCCATATTGCTTTTTAAAAAGGCTGGTCCAGTTCAGCAAAGGATGCGGGTCTTTTTTTCCCATGCATTGACAATCTTTAGTTTTTGTGACGTGTGTCAATATCATTGATGTGAGGTTATATCTCATTGTTGTTTTGATCTAAATTTCCCTGGTGAGTGATGCTTAGCATTTTGAAAATAAATTGTTTTATTGAATCACTGTAAGATAGTTACAAAGTTGTTCAAATTTCAATTTCCAATACCTTCCACAAATGCATATTTCATGCCATCAATGTCCCCAGTTTACCCTCTTCTCCTCTGCCTGCCTTTTGGCAAACAATTTTTTCTCTCTCTCTCTTTTTTTTTGTGATTTGCAATATTGTTACTGAAGGGGCATCATGCATATTACTTTCTTTTTTAAACATCCAGTTCTCTCTGGAGTAATTGTTTCCAACTATCATTGGCATAATAGTTCCATCACTACTTTATCTGAATTTCCCCCACATTTTGGGCAAGTTTTATACTATGGACAGGCTTGTCTTTATTTTCTCTGCATATTAATACTAAATATCTTTTTATTAATATCCCACAAATGAATGTGCTTATTCTATCCCTCTACTTTTGATTGATTTCACTCAGCATAATAGTTTTCATACCCATTCAGATATAAGCAAATTGTATGACTTCTTTTTTCCAAAGACCTACTTAGTATTCCATTGTATAGATATGCCACAATTTCTTTATACACTTATGTGTTCTCTTGGGTTGCTTCCAGGTTCTGGCTATTGTAAATAGTGCTACAATGATGCAGTGATACTTTGCATTTTTAAATATGCCTTTCAGCTATCTGTATCATTTCTTTGAGGAAGTTTCTGTTAATCCTGTCCCTCATTTTTTGATGAGTTAATGTCTTTTTTTTTTGGGCCACACCCGGCTGTGCTCAGGGGTTACTCCTGGCTATCTGCTCCTGGCAGGCACGGAGAACCATATGGGACACCGGGATTCGAACCAACCACCTTAGGTCCTGGATCGGCTGCTTGCAAGGCAAACACCACTGAGCTATCTCTCCGGAGTTAATGTCTTTTTATTTGTAAAGTTCTAACAGTATTTTGCATGCCTTGGATATTAGTCCTCTGTCACATGAGTGAAAGGAAAAGTGTAGGCTTCCCTTTTTTCTGGTTGTGTATTTTTTGCAGTTCAGAAGCTTCTAGGTGTTTTGTAGTTCCTATTATTTATCTTTGTTATATTTGCTTGGCCCAGGGCATTGAAAATTTCTCTAAACTCAATGTTATGAAGTGTTCTCTCTATGTTTTTCTTAATATAATTCATAGATTCATATAGAAATCCTCAATCTAGGCCATTTTGAACTGATGTGAAGTGAGTGAGTTCAGGTAAGACATCATCACAGAAAAATTTCCAGAGATAAAGAATGCTTGAACCCACATCCTGGATGCCAGAAGAGTACCAGCTAAAAGAGATCCAAATAAAAGCACCCGTAAGGCATATCCTGTCACAATGATGAAAACCATAGAGATAGGATACTGTAAACAGGAAGAATAAAAAGGGAAATTACACTAAAAGAAGCAAATAGTTTCTATGAAGCTATTATCACCTTGATACCAAAAGCAGACAGAGACACCACAAAAAAGAAAACTACAGGACTATATCCTGATGAACACAGATGCAAAGATTCTCAATAAAATACCAGCAAATAGAATCCAACAGCTCATCAAGAAGATTATACATCGTGTCCAAGTTGAATTCATCCCAAAGATGCAAGGATGGATTAGCATATGCAAGTCAATCAAAATAATTCACCATAATAAATTATAAAAAGGAAAATAAATATCATATGATCATATCAATAGATGTAGAATAAACATTTGACTAAGTCCAGTAACTCATTCATGATTAAAAATTTCTAATGAAGGAACTTTTCTCTTATACATGACCAAGGCCATTTACCACAAGCCTATGGCAAACATTATACTCAATGGGGGAAAAAATTCCAAAAGCCTTTCCTATAGGATCTGGCACAAGGCAAGGTTGCTCCTTCTTGCCAATTTTATTAAATATAGTACTGGAAATACTTTTCATAGCAATCAGGCAAGAAGAAAATATCAAGGGCATCTAGATAGGAGAGAAAGAACTCAAGCTCTCACTGTTTGCAGATGACATGATATTATATTTAGAAAATTCCTTAATACTCTACTGAAAAGCTTCTAGAAACAATAGATTGTAAGTAAAGTGGCAGGCTACAGAATTAATGCACAAAAATCCATGGATTTTCTATATACAAATAATGAAAGAAAGAAAGATGTATTAAAAAAAACCCACCTACAATTGTGCCTCATAAAATCAAATACCTAGGAGTCAAGTTAACTAAGGAGATGAAAGACCTATACAAAAAAAGTTCAACATAGTGCTTCAAGAAATAAAAAAGGACACAAGGAATTGGAGACATATGCCCTGCTCATGGATTGGATGGATTGACATCATTAAAATGGCGATACTTCCCAAATCATTGTAGAGATTTAATGAAATTCCTATAAGAATAACCATGACATTTTTCAAAGAAGTGTATCAGACACTTATTTATTTATTTATTTATTTATTTATTTATTTATTTATTTATTTTGGTTTTTGGGCTACACCTGGCTATGCTCAGGGGTTACTCCTGGCTATCTGCTCAGAAATAGCTCCTGGCAGGCACGGGGGACCATAAGGGACGCAGAGATTTGAACCAACCATTTTAGGTCCTGGATTGGCTGCTTGCAAGGCAAACACCGCTGTGCTATATCTCCGGCCCTGTATCAGACACGCTTGATATTCATTTAAACAATAACATTTCATGAATCTTTAAGAAATCCTTGGGGAAAAGAAGATGGGAAGCATCACTTTACTCAACTTTAAATTTTAATATAAAGCAGTAGTCATTAAAACAGCATGGTATTGAAATATAGTCAAAACCTTTGGTCAGTGGAATAGACTTGAATATCCTGAGACTAATACTTCAAAGTATACTATCAATTAATCTTTAATAAAGGAACAAGTAACACAAAGTTGGGCAAGGAAACCCTCTTCAACAAGTGGTCTTAGGAAAACTTGCCAACTATAGGCAAAATAGTGAGTTAAATCTCTCTTACTATTCACAAAAGTCAAATCAAAATGAATTAAAGATTTTAATATTAGACCTTGAAGCTATAGGGTACATAGAGGAAAACTTAGGCAGCATATTCCATGACACTGTAGGTAGAGGCACATTCAATGATAAAACACTACTATCCAAGCAAATGGAAGCAAAGATAAACAAACAGCACTATATTAAATAAAAAATATTTTTCACTTCAAAGGAAACAGCTTCTAGATAAAAAGACTACCAATAGAATGGAAGAAACTATTTACCCAATACCTATGATACAAGGTGTTAGTATATAAGATATACACAGCAGAGATAGAACTTAGCCAGAAGAAAAAAATTACCCTTGACCAAATATAGGTAGAAGAAATAAACAGACATTTCCTCAAAGAAGAAGAAATACAGATGGCCAAAAGGCACTTGAAAAAATGCTCCACATCACTAATTATCAGGGAGATGTAAATCAAAACAACAATGAGATATTATCTCATACCACAGAGAAATGCAAATATAATAAAGAACAAGAATACCCAGTGCTGGTCCAGATGGAGGAAGAAAGGGACTCTTTGGACTCTACATTCCACTGCTGGTGGGAATGTAGACTGGTCCAGCCTTTTCGGAAAACAATATGAATATTCCCCCCAAAACTAGAAATTGAATTTCCATATTATCTAGCATCCTAGGATGGTATATATACTGTATATATGCTGTAGAAACCCATAGATACTGGGAAAAAAGTCCTTGTATTCCTATGCTCATTGTAGCACTATTTATGATAGTCAGAATCTGGAAATAATCCAATTTCCTGGACAGATGAGTGGCTAAAAAACTCTAGTACATCTACAAAATGGAATACTATGCAGTAGCTAGAAAAAAATAAGTAATAAAATTTCTTATGTATGTTTGGATACAGAGATTATCATGTTGAGTGAAATGAGTCAGAGTGAAAGGTATTGACATAAAATAATCTCACTCATTTGTGGGATATAAGAGAAATAAAAGATAGCATGGTAATATCCAGCGATGATAGAGATGAGGAACTGGAGGACCAGTCCATCATAAGAAGCTTGCCATAAAGAGCAGTGAATGCAGTTTGGGTAGTGAATGATAGTTGGAATTGGTCACTCTGGACAACAACTGGGGGATAAAATGATATACATAGTGCCTCTTCACTAGCAACCTTGCAAACCACAGTGTCAAAGAAGAGAGAGACAGAGAGAGAAAAGTAAAATTCTTGTCTCAGAGGAAGGTGGGAAGAAAACTGGGGACATTGGTAGCAGGAAATATACATAATGAGGGGTGGTGTACATTCAAAGACTAAAACTCAACCACAAACAATTTTGTAACTGTGGTTCTTAAATAAAGTAATTTTTTAAAAAGATTGGAAAAAATTCTTAGTAAACCTATCTGAACCTTGGTTTTTTATTTGAGGGAAGAACTTTAATCACCATTTTTCTTTTTCTTTTTGGGTCACACCCAGCAGCGCTCAGGGGTTACTCCTTACTCTATGCTCAGAAATCGCTCCTGGGGACCATATAGGATGCTGGGATTTGAACCCCCATCCTTTTGCATGCAAGGCAAACACCTTACCTCCAAGCTATCTCTCTGGCCCCCACTTTGCTTTTCTTGATAGTAATTTACCTGTTCAGGTGCTCTGTTTCCTCTTGATTGATTCTTGGAAGACTAGAAAATTCCAAAAATGTATACATTTCTTTAAGATTATCAACTTTGTGGCATAAAGATTTTCAAAGTAGTCTATGAAAAACCTTGAATTTCTGTGGGATCTGTTGTCATGTTATCCTTTTCATTTCTGAGTCAGTTTATTAGAGTTTCCTCCTTTTTCTTTGTGAGTCTTGTTAATGATTTGTCAATCTTGTTTATTATTTGAAAGAACCAGGTCTTGATTTTGTTGATTTGTTAAATTGCTTTTGACTTCAATTTCATTCTTTTCTTCTTTAAATTGTATTATTTCCTGTCTTCTGCTTTACCTATTTTTCTGTTGTTGTTGTTGTTGTTGTTGTTGTTGTTGGGATTTTTCTAGACATTTAAGCTGTGTTATTGGGGTATTTATTACTTATGTGGGTCTTTTCTTGCTTCCTAATGATTACTTGCAGTGTTATGAACTTTCCTCTTAACGCTATTTTTGCTGTATATGTTTGTATACATAAAATTGTTATATAAATTATATTTAATTTGCTGTATATACTGGTAGATAATTTCTTCACTTTCTTTGACTCTTTGTTTTAGTTTTTCAACAGTGTTTTATTTCTTTTTTCTTTGTATATGTTTAATAAATTTACTTAAAGACAATGTATTACCTCATAGTTTCTTTAATATATTTGTTACAATGTCAATGTAAAATTTTCCCTACCATCGTTCCACATTCTGACCCATACCTAAGCCTACTCCCTTGGAAGACACAAAATAATATATTTTATATTGCTTATCTATAGACAGGTGTTAAATTATGTTTTTTAAGTAGTGCAATAAGAAAAATTTGTGAAAATTAATGTATTTCACAGTGACATCATTCAATCATTGTCATAAGGTTTGCTAAGCAAGTATTAGTAATTGATTTTCTTTATTTGCTTTGTTTCTGAACATTAGGTGTTTTAAATCCATATTGATGTCTAAAGTGGTGTGTTCCAAAGATTGATGACTGCAGTTAGAGAAATAACTACACCAACAGCTATCATGATTATGGTAGTGTGTGAGAGAAATAGAATGTCTGTCTCAAATTAGGCAGGGGGTGGGGGAGGAGGAAGATGAGGGGTATTGGTGGTGGGATGGTTGCACTTGTGAAGGGAAGTGCTCTTTTTTATGACTGAAAACCCAAAACCATGTTTGTAAACATGGTGCTTAAATAAATATTTTAATTAAAAAATAAATTGTTGTGTTCTTACTGAGATGAAAGTACTAAAATTTTTTGAAATATTGCCCAATCACATATGCTGTAGTGTGATCTGGGTATTTCAATCTATGTAGATAATATTGCAGCTTTTGTGAGGTATAATTTTAGCTAACAGTGTTTCTAGAAGTACAAAAAGGTGTGTGTGGCGTGCCCACACTCACTCCAATAAAGTCTTAAAGATCTCAGTCCAAATATTGGCATACCTGAATTTTTGATTAATTTGGCATCTCTGCAGAGTTCTGTAACTGAGTGGTGAAGTTGGGATAGTGGCAAAATGATGGTTGTGTGTAGTGGGTGCAGCTAATGTGGCTTTGGTTTGTGCAGGCACTTCGTTTATCATTTCCTCTTGAAATTGCCATTTTCAGCTGTGTGATATGAGAGGATAGTTGATATCATTTTATCTTCTTGATTCATAAAAACATGCATTGTGTTACAGGTTCTGATATATATGGCAGGCTTGGGGACAAAAAGGGATGGTAGGAATCAAACCCAGATTTGTTTCAGGTCTGCCATGTGCAAAGAAAACACCCTACCGCTGTGCTACCACTGTGCTATCACTCAGGCCCCTGGTCCTCAAACTTTTTAAACAGTTCACTGTCCCTCAGACTGTTGGAGGGCTGGACTATAGTTAAAAAGAAACTAGGAATAATAGTGGCCTGTGGGCTGTAGTTTAAGGGCCCCTGTATGAGACTAAGAGTAAGAATTGAGAGACAGAGGAGAGGAGGTAGGAAAGTACAGTGCACATTCCACACATGAAAATTTGGCTGCTAAGCAGAACAGGCATTAGTGACAAAAAGCACCCTATGGACTGAATAAATGTTTTCAGTGGGTCACAAGTGGCCCACAGGCTTTAGTTTGAGGATCCCTTGCATAGGCCTTTTAAAATTTGAAGTCTACGTTGTTTGATAGATATATATATACATATATAAATGTATATTTACATATACATATATAAATGTATATAAAATATATACAAATATACAACAAAATTATATAAAATGTGTTGTTTGCCCATAAGATTGGTTTTCAGTCATTGATTTTGAGACCGTTTAATTGTTTAGGTGTGTCTTCTGTAGGCAGCAGAATTTTGAGTTCAGTTTCTGTACTATCTTGCCACTCTGTGTCTCTTCACTGTTGAGTTTAATACATTGACATTAAGTGTGATTATGGAGATGATGGAATTTATCATTGTTATTTTGTAGGAGTTACACTTGATTGTGAGACTTGTCTTCCATTTAAAGTTTAATGCTTTTTAAAAAGTGGTTTTAAGGTTGTGATCTTAAGTTGTTACTTGTTCATGACACTTTGAGTCATTCCTTTAAATATGAATGATAATTTAGGTGGATAAGTATCTTTGTTGAGGTATTCAGTTCATTCAGCATTTGTACTAGTTTCACCTATTCTCTTCTAGCCCATAAAGCCTCATTTTATAAATTTGTTGTGAATCTTCTGGGACTTACTTTGTATGTGAGTCCCTGCTTTGATCTTGCTTCTTGCAATATTCTGTATGTCTTTGAATTTTGTCATTTTGATTGCAATGTATGTTTTATTTTTTTATTTGTATACCTTTCAATTGGAACTGTTTAGACTTATAGATTCTGAATGCATGTTCTCAATTTTAGGAAAAAATCTATGATTTTTTAGACTACTGATTTTTCATCAAATCCTCATTCTTATTCCTCAGGAACTCAGGTAATTCTAATATTATTCTTCCTGAATTAATCCTATAGCTCTCTGGTGTTTTGTTTATTGCTTTACAAACTTTCTTTAAACTTCTGTTTGTTCCTGGATACTTCTTACATTCCATCTTAAAGCTCACTAATTTTTTCCTTAGCTGTTTTTACTCTATTAAGTTTTTTGTATTTACTCTTTGTCCAGTTTTGTAACATCTGATTGTAGCTTTCTAATTTCTGATTTCATACTTTCTTGTATCTGTACTTTTTTTCCTTTGAGCTAATTAAACAGCACATAATGGTGTTCCTGAAGTATTTATATGAGAAGTTGAAGAGCTGTTGGCATTAGCAGAATCTTCTGAGCTATTATCTTCACCTGTTGGGCTTAGTGGGCCTTTACTCAGCTTCCTATTGTGTATACACAATACTTGAGGGTAGTTCACTCTTTAAAGCATGTCTTAGTTATTTAACTCCTAGAGGCAGTGAAGGACATCCTGGGATTGGGAATTTCATTGGAATATTTATAAATTCATCATAAAATTGAAAGAATAGAAGACTATCCAGTACAATACTTTGGCAGTTGAAGGTGAATTTAGGAATCTATTCAATTCCTTTTTGGGTTTCTGTTAATTAGAGATATAGGTGCAAGTCCTGATGTTCCTTCAAGGCTCCAAGATGACTCTACAGGATGCTTATTCCATTGGGATGCTCATTTGATTAATTTTCAGAGCTAGAGAAGCCACTGGGAAGAAGCACTTTGGCAAGGAAATAACTAGAGTCCTCTGGGTGTCGGCTGTGGCTTCAGTACATGTCCTAGTATTTTTTCAGGACTCCAGGCTGGTACCAAAGTGCAACTGATCTATTGGGGATACTCAATGAATAATTAACTCGGTTGAAGAAGTTATTTGGATAGATTTCTTTTTAGTTATAGTCATTACTTCTTAGTGTGGGTCATAAGCTTTTGATGTCATTTGATGTATTTATATTTGTTGAGAGTGGTTTGGTGTCATACTAAAATGATTGCTGTTAAGACCAATGCCAAGGATCTTTATTCCTGATTCATTCTGAGTTTTAGAATTTCTTGAATCACTTTAATTAATAATTATAAAATATTAGTTGGCATTGCAGCTATTAAAATTCATCATTGGGGGACTGGAGTGGTAGAGCTAGACATAAGGCATCTGCCTTGCAAGCACTAGCCTAGGATAGACCACAGTTCAATCCCCTGGCTCCCCATATGGTCTCCCCAAGCCAGGAGCGATTTATGAGAGCATAGCCAGGAGTGACACCTGAGCATAAAACAGGGATGGCCCAAAAAAACAAAAAACAAAAATAAATAAATAAATATTGATCCTTGGTTGGGCAACATGTATACAATATATCTTTGAAATTTTGGTATTATTATTTTAATTATACACCATTTACTGTACAAAATATATGAGGAAACTAAAGCTATTGAAATTGCTTGATTTTAATCAATAAGTGGTGGAGGCCCAGACATGAATCCAAATTCTGTATTATTTTAATTATACAATATTGTTTTCCTAAATCATGCAAATTAACTCAAGACTTCAAGAATTGGACTGAATAGAAGATTAATACAAGAATTACTCTATTATTTAATTTAGAATTTTATTCTGTTTTTTATTCTTGTTGAAGCAGAGTTGAGATGAGATGTACAAGAACAAGGGGACTTGTCATTGGCATTACAATAATCGTTTTTGACTCATAGACTCATTTTGTACCTATGAACTGGTGGAGTTAGATAATCACATCTTCCTAAGTGTTATTATCATTGGCCTATGGAGTTGATCAGGTAAGGTGGAATTCATAGTAACATTCTGGAATAAAAAGAGTAGAAACAGGAAAGGTTGTATTTTAGTTTTGATGGTCTGTTTACTTGTTTATGCTGCTTGCAAAATTCCTCTGTTTTAATTTTAAGTTACATATCTATAAGTAAAATAATCCCCTTTATGTATTGTTCTCATCAAAACTGCAAATATCTGTTAATTTCCAGCATGTGTTAAACAGTGCATAGATAGATTATTCTCATTCCCTAGCCCACTCCTATTTTTTTTTTTTTTTTGGTTTTTGGGCCACACCCGGTGATGCTCAGGGGTTACTCCTGGCTATTCGCTCAGAAGTCACTCCTGGCAGGCACGGGGGACCATATGGGGAACCGGGGGATCGAACCGAGGTCCGTCCTAGGTTAGCGCAAGGCACCTTACCTTCAGCGCCACCGCCCGGCCCCTCCACTCCTATTTTTAAAATAATTACTTTAAGCACTGTGTTATAAAATTGTTCATGTTTGAGTTTAAGCATATAGTGTACATCACCCTTCACCAGTGCATATTTCCTGCCACCAATGTCCCCAGCCCTTCTTATGTCCACTAATATTCCAATAATATTATTTTCTTCAGAGACATTTGTTTTCTGGTGAGAATGTTATTTCTGAAGATCTACACCAGACAGCATAAGTATAACCATCTGATCACATAAATATTATAAAACAGATTTATGGTTTTCCTAGGATGTGCTCAAATAAGAGGCAACTTTTTGCAAGATTGGGGAACACTTCAACTTCTTATCATAGTACTTAGTGGCACTGTATCTGATTCCACATCCTAAATCTTATCTGTTTCAGAGGAAGCTTAAACTATAAGGTGGTGAGAACAACTAGGATTTACTAATTTACCATAATCCACTTATTGTGCTGAAGAAGATGACTCAGAGCGATGAATTAGTAACCCACAGGGTATCCAATATTCCCCAACAGACCACTGACCTACCCTAGAACTTCTTAATATCCTATTGAAAATTTGACAATCTCCTAATAAATTTTCCACTCTATAACCAACTTGCTATCTAATTCAATTGCTAACCACTTCATCTTTTAGCTTCAATGAAAATTGTTACTGAAATATTTGGTAGAATTAGAATAGCAACTACAGGTCCTACATAATAGCCAATATATAAAGAGTACTTACTTCATATCATATGTTATTTCAGTGTTTTATAAGTCTTAATTCATTTAATCCTCACAAATATGTTTTTTTCTTGCTTTGGAGAAGGATCTTGGGTATGGAGATAATATGGGCATGACCCAAAGTTTCTTTATTTCCAAGTCTACATTTTTAAAAAAGCAGAATACTTTATATATAATAGAATTTAAGAAATTCATTGTTTGGAAATCAAGTGAAGTTGAAGATTTTAGGATATATTTAAGGTATTGATTCTTGCAGTTATATGGATTCAAAGGGAAGTTGCTACCATTAAGATAGCAATGGTCTTTTAAAATTTAATCTCTACTTCTTTTATCTGTATAACTTTATATTTTTTCTATGAACTTATTTTTTATGTGTATATATTTCCAAGTAAAAAGTTCAACTACTACAATGAACCGCTATTCTGAGATTTTTGGGGGAGTCTTGACTGGTGAATTTAAAATAAAATGAACAGTATCAAAATATTTCTGAAGTTTCAAAGATACAAATTCTAGAAAAAAACCCCTATAATTCTAGAAATTAAATGTCAGGCATATGTAGTCTAAAAGGTACAATTTTATTAATGAATATCTGTATATGTCTAATAAGAATTTGTATGTACATGATAACTATTATGTTGTAGGAATTCCTATTGTCAAGAAATATTACCTGGTTAAAGTTTCACAGTCATGTTTTCAGAGGGGAAGTAATAATAATTAAAACAGTAATAATGGTCATTAGAAAATTGTTGCTTAGGGGCCGGGCGGAGGTAAGATGCCTGCGTTAACCTAGGTCGGATCGCAGTTAGATCCCCCGGTTCCCCATATGGTCCCCCGTGCCTGCCAGGAGCGACTTCTGAACGAATAGCCAGGAGTAACCCCTGAGTGTTACCGGGTGTGGCCCCAAAACAAAACACAACAAAACAACACAAAACAAAAAAGAAAATTGCTGCTTAAACATTCACCCTAACATTAATATCAAGTCCTACTTTCTATTTTAGTACAAAGCGATTTTCAGTATTATTTAACTACCAAACATTTGTTGTATAATGTCAACTATACAACTCAAATAAATTGAAGAATTGAAGAATTATCATAAACAGAAGTTTATGATAATTATTTTTAAAAGATGTAAAAATGCATGTAATCAGTGAAAGTTGTATTAAATATATTGGATCACATATATAAATGAGCAGATTAGTAACTCAGATAGACTTTTCAGTTGAAACCAAAACAGGATAATGATAAAGCATTTGTGCGTTCAACATGTTGGAGTTCAATAAAGACTGACTTAAATGTAAGAGTTTCTTGTAGAAATTAATGAAGTCCTTAGAGATATTTTTGGTTAAAATACATAATATTCTTGGATCTGGAGTGATAATATATAATATTGTTTGTTATAGTGCATTTAAATCTAATGCAAATTTAAAAATGTTGTAGTATACTATGGTACAATTTTGTCTATAAAAGTGTCTGCTTAAATTTTAAAATATGTCTAACTTTTTCAAATATATATTTAGAAATATAAAGTTAAAAATTTATTCTAATTTGGGGTAATTTTTTGGATCTCACAGGAAGTGCTCAAGGATCCCTCCTGGTGGTGTCTGGTTTCATGTTTCTCTGGTTCCTTGGATGTTGTTCTTGTGCTTGTTCTAACTTTAAAGAGATAAAATCTTTGTAAAAAATAATAAACTCAGACCTTTTGTATATAGTGAGTGAATGAAAATTTACATTAATTTTATATATAAATATTAATATTGTATATCAATAACTATAGTATTACTATTATATGATGCATTTTATTAAGATTATAATAATCCTTTGTGGTGTTGATTTTTCTCACTTGCTGTGATCATCTCCACTGTAAAAGACATGAATTTTGTTCTTTTATTGCCAGCTTCTGATAGCTTATAGTGAGAATATATAGTGTATCTATATACACACATATATACCATATATATATTCTTTCTCTGGAATTTATGGTATTTTTTTACAACTAGGTCAGATATTAATTATTGAAACTTGCATTCCATAAATATACTAAAAATAGGTTATCAGAAACAATTATTAGCTAGACCAGTGTCCTGATATTTAGGCAATATCTTTATTCCCTTCTAATCCCTTGGCAACAAGTTATAATAGTTATAGTTTGAGGTAAGAGTCTGAGATCCTGCTAGTCTTTACTACTAGTAGTGAGTTGAATCTCTATCTCATTCATATAAAGAATCTTTCTGGTACAGCTTCTTGGATGGTTTTTTTTTTTTTATGAAAGTGAGATCTGCTTCCTTGGAACGGCACTAATTGGAGCTAGGCAGTGTATTACTTGTGCATGACATGTGAGTAATTATATTCTATTCTTCCATTTTTATTCCAAGTGTGGGTAATAATTGGTGCTTCTGCATTTTTTTAAAATTTATGTAACTCAGTAAGATTGCATTTTACCTATATGATATTTCCATTTATTATGGCTCATAGAATGTTTGGTTTATGTGTAATCATTTAGATATTTTGATGTTTGTCTGGAGTACAAGACTAGGGTAGTGGCTTATTTGGGAATTCAAATTTTGAAGCCAAAATTACTCTAATAGTTTTATTTAATTTATTTTTTGTTTTTTGTTTTGGGCCACACCTTGTGATGCTCAGGGGTTACTCCTGATTATGTGCTCAAAAATAGCTCCTGGTTTGGGGGACCTTATGGGACCCTGGGGGATTGAACCATAGTCTGTCCTAGGTCAGCATGTTCAAGGCAAATACCCTACTGCTTGTGCAATTTCTCTGTCCCCTTATTTTGGGGTTTTGTAGATACAACCAGCAGTTTTTAGTTAGAAATCCCTGGCTCTGCTTTTAGAGATCACTGCTAGTATATTTGTGGTACCATATATAGGATGCAGGGATCAAATACTGTCAAGATAAAACCTCCCATTTCTTTATCTTTTAACTGTGCTCTGTGTTTACTGCCTGCTATGCCTTCAATCTCACAATGCATTTGAGTTAACAACTTGTGAGGAAAAACTTCAGTGAACAGAAGATGACACTAGAAGCAGCCCACCTGCTTTACCTGGTCACTAGTAAATATTTTTAGGGAACCTAAATATTCAGGGCAGTTTATATGGCTAATAAAAATCACACATTTGAAAATTCTATCTAGAGTATTATGCCATCTGCAAACAAGAACTTCACTTCTTTTCTGTCTTTTTCTTGCCTAATTGCTGCATCAAATACCTCCAAAGTAGTGAGAGGAGGCAACCTTGTTTTTGCCTGATTTAGTGGAAAAGCTTTCAGCTTTCTCCCCATTGAGTATAATGTTTGCAATGATTTTGTGATAAATGGCTTTGACATTATTGAGGAAGTTTCATCAATTTTCATATTATTAAGAGGTTTTATAATAAATTGGTATTGGGCCTTATCAAATGCTTTTCTGCATCCATTGATATGATCATGTGGTTTTTGCTTTTAATTTTATTGACATATTGATATGGACTATTATATTGATTGACTTGCTAATGTTAAGCCATCCTTGTATCTCTGGACTTAATCCTGCTTGATCATGCTGTATAAACTTCTTGATGAGTTGTTGGATTATGTTTGCTCGTGTTTTGTTGAGGATCTTTGCATCTCTGTCCATCATGAATATGGTCCTATAATTCTCTTTTTTGGGTTTTGACTTTGTCCGTTTTTGTATCAGGGTGATGTTGGCTTCATAGAAACCATTTGGGAGTGTTTTTCTTTAACTTCTTGGAAAAGTTAGAAGAGGATTTACAGTAGATCTTCAAAAGTTTGAAAGAATTCACTAGTGCATCCATCTGGATCTGGGGTTTAGTTTTTGTGAAACCTTTTGATTATCCTTTCAATTTCCTCAATAGTAATAATGTATTCCAGATCATCTTGGTTCAACCTTAGAAGGTTGTAGGAGTTCAAAAATTTATCCATTTTTTTGAGATGCTCTAGTTTTGTGGCATAGAGATTCTCAAAGTTGTCTGATTACCCTTTGAGTTTTTCTTTTTTTTTATAATATTTTATTTAAACACCTTGAATACAAACATGATTGTGGTTGGGTTTCAGTCATGTAAAGAACATCCTCCATTCCCTTTGAATTTCTGTAATGTGTATAGTGTACTGTTCCTTTTCATTTGTGGTTCTGCTTATATGTTTCTCTCTCCCTTTCTTTGTGTGTCTCACTAATGGTTTATCAATCTTGGTTATCTTTTCAAAGACCCATTCTTCAACTTCTAGAACCAATGCTACTTTGATGACAGCCTTCTTTGTTCTACCTCTTCTATAATGGTTTGTGAATATGTGTGTAACACAACCTGCAGATCACTTTTGTCTTGTTAGAGACTGCTAATGGTTATTTATGACATCTCAGTCATTCATGACAAAGTAAAAGTGGTCTAAACTGTCAGTCACCATGTAAATCTAAGAGTGATTCTATACAACAGGTGTTAACTTTACCTTTTTTGAAATCATCTTCAAGTACAAAGTCACAAATTTTGACTCTGATCCGGGTGAAGGAAGAATGACAATACTCTTTTTACACTATTCGAAATATTTTATTTAACATCTTCAACAATCTATCAACTAGGCATTTCCATCCAGGTTGCATGAGCAAAGTAACTAAAACACTAAGATTTAAATACTTTTTTGAAAAACTACTCAAATGACAATTACCAGAATTGAATGACAACACAGTTTTTTTTAAGTGATTTTGATGAAATGGTAGAATTTTGTGTGTTTCTTTTATTTTAAAAATTTGAATGTTTCTCTCTTATGTTTTGTGAAATGACATAAGATCCATCATGAGTTATTTGCTATTTTGATTCCTATATACTTAGAGTTGTGGTCAAGAATCTCTGAGCCAAGGCTCAAATATTGGTACTTTGGTTCCGTATGGTCTCAGCAAGCCACTATCCCTCTGAGTCCCATATCCTTTACTATAAACTCACATTCATGTTGGCTTTTAAGTGTTTTGATGAGGTTTGTTCAAAATCACTTATATAAAGTTTCTTGGATAAGTTTTTTCCCTTCATTTTCCAGTATAAATTCAGATGAGTTTATGGAACAATTTCAGTTGGTGTGGTTGTTCCCTGGAGTTAGGACTCTGTCCTCAATTCCAGGGCAGCTTAATTTAGATAAGCACACACTGTTGTTGGTAACAGTTACCTTCCTTTGAGGACGCACAGCTCAGATTTTTCAGGATTTTTCAGGATCCCTTTTTTATTTCTCAGACACCTCTGTCACTGCCTTTCATCTCAGGGCCCAGTAGAAGAGAGTTTGATTGGCCTTGTCAACATATCTAAGGGGCCACTTGAGAGTCATTTGAAGAATTCCCACACCCAAGAGCATCTCAGAGAGCAGCTTGGGAAGACATGGATAGACTTGAATCGCAGAATCTAACTGTTGATCCAATTTATAGGTTATTTTTTTAATCACATAAGTTGTCAAAGGGTTCTCAGTGCAAAAAAGAATGAATGATTTTGTGATTCATTGCACTTTTAGAAATTCCTCAGGGATTAATAATATAGTTTTTTATGCATGAAGCATTTCATTAGTCATAATATTGATCAATATGTATTATACACAAAA
>PVKC010018485.1:0-19625 GCA_004027635.1 Crocidura indochinensis
CTATCCAATTTTTTAAAGGAGTTAACATCTGAAAAGCATTGTCTGCTACAAATTTTAGTCACATTTCATCATTTCATTCCTATCATTCATTTACAAATATACATTCCATAAATATCTGTGGTCATATTTTAAGAATAGATGTTTCATTTCTATATTTACTTAAAAGAAGAATAGTGATATAAAAACACAAGCCATCATACTTTTATAATGTTTCCACACGCATATACTCTCCTGATGTCTTAGGTTAACTGTATCACCATTGTGTTTATTCTTTTTACGTTAACTATACATTATGTTATGGGGTATAATGGTTTGGCCACCTGCTGCAAGAGTGACTCACAATATAAAGATATTTGGTCATTAGTCCATACAGTTATTTCACGCATGAGAATTATCATTTTTAATTTGGCAGTGGTGAACTAATACCCAGCATGTGTTCAAAACAACTACCTCCACAGAGCAATAAAGAGAGTTGACTAAGTTGATTAAGTCAATAAAACTATCAGAATTGCTTCAGGGCTAACAAAAATGCTTACATCAACTCATACTGTTTATAATTGCAGTATTTTTTCTATTTTTCTTAATGATAATAATACACTCTACTAATTCAAGTTATAAATAAAAATGTACATAAAATTGTAATGTAGTTAATAAATTGAAGAGATTCACCCATTGAAACTTTAATTATCAAGATATTTCAGTGTAAAACATAACATGATAAGATACTGGGCTAAATATATTCAAGTAACACCATTCACTTCACATAGTTAGAATACAAAAACTATTAGGAACTAAATGTGCAGGAGCAAATATGTAATTGGAAGAAGATGTGCAAGTTACAAAAGAACATTTTCCTTTCCTGTTTCAAAATTGCTCCCACTATTGACAGCAATTCATAGAATAGACTGAATAAGGAAATTTTCTATCTTTTCTGAAAATGTTATTTAAACAAACTAAGCTAAAGTGAAGGATGAACATCATAATATGTTTATCAGTTAAATATTTTGTATGACTTCATTCTTTGTGTTAACAGTTTTGCTTATTAGTTTTATTTTATATAAGGTAGTATGGATATGAAGGACAGGATGATAATTTAATAAAAAAGGACATCAAATGTTATTATATTTAGTTGATTTGTTAGGATACATCTGACTTTGTGGTGATTTCATGGTATTGCTCTGGAGATTTTTTTTGCAGAGCTGTACTGAATTAGGGTCAGACATGTATAAAGCAAGTATCTTATCTCTTAGTACTATCTCTCTGATCACTGACTAAAATCATTAGATAAACTGTTGTTCCAGGGCTGGAGAGATAGCAGAGTAGTTGGGTGTTTGCCTTGCAAGTTGCCAACTCAGGATGGACGTTAGTTCAAATCCCAGCATCCCACATGGTCACCCAGGCCTGCCAGGAGCAATTTTTTTTCTTTCTTTCTTTTTAATAGATATCAATTGTTTTTGTTTTGTTTTTTTTTTGTTTGGTTGGTTGGTTTTGGGGCCACACTCAGTGACATTAAGGGGTTACTCCTAGCTATGTACTCAGAAATCAGTACTGGCTTGGGGGACCATATGAGATGCCTGGGAATCTAACCGCTGTCCAACCTAGGTCAGATGCTTCCAAGGCAAATGCCCTATCACTATGCCACCACTCCTGATCCCAGAAGCGATTTCTGAGCACAGAGTCAGGAATATCCCCTGAGTGCCACGAGGTGTGGCCCAAAAACCACACAAAAAAATTCATTTCTTATAAAACCTGTATGCATTAAATTAGATCACAATTATGTTGTGTCTTTCTTTGTAAAATTAAATAATCTATAATCAAGAGCAACAATGCTAAAACTAAAAGGGATACAAATTATGTTTTATATACAAATATTAAAATAAAGAATCTGGAGTGTTGGCACAGCAGTAGGGCTTTTGCCTTGCATGGGGCTGACGTAGCACTGACTACAATAAGATTCCCCTGGTGTCCCATATGGTCCCAAGAGCCAGGAGTGATTTCTGAGCCAGAAAAATCCGTATGTGTTTCTTTCATTTAACAAATTATTACACACCTCTTGATACATATATGTTACATAAGTTAGATATTTACTACTACTAAGACATAATTTACTAATACAAATTGTATTAATATATCAATATCTTATTAATTTGTATTAATTTAATTAACACATATTTTATTATGACCTATAACTTAAACTAAGCTATAGAAAAAAAATCTAAGTAAATATATAAGAAAATTGTTAAGATTAAGCCATTCTTAATTATTTGTATTCCCTATTTCCTCAATATTTTGTACCTATCATCTAGTTTGTGAAGCTGTTTAATCATTTTGAAACACTTTCCTTTCCTCTTGTGAAAATTTTATTTTAAGTAACTGGCTTATGATGTTACATGTTTTAGATAGATATCTTTATAAATCAACATCTGTTAACATTATATTATATTCCATCACAAAGTCTAGTTTTTTCTTTCACTATATGATTATGTTGACTAAAATAATCATATTTATCTTATTTTATTTACTTATTTATTTATGTTTGGTTTGGGCCACACCTAGTGACGCTCAGGGGTTACTCCTGGCTATGCATTCAGAAATTGCTACTGGCTCCAGGGGATCATATGCGACAACAGGGATTGAACAGAGGTCTGCCCTGGGTCAGTCACATGCAAGGCAAACACCCTACTGCTGCGCCACCTCTCCAGCCCCTGTTTTTTTTTTTTTAATGATGTTTCATTGTTCTTTCTTCAGAAAAGCAAACGTTTTAGGATGATTGAATAAACATTATATGCAGCAGTTGATAGAAATAGATATTCCAACTTCCACATTATGATCTTTCAGAAGTTTCTTCAGTTGTAAAAAGCATTGCAGCATCTGGGACGTGGGTAATACAGATGTCAACTCTGAAAATTTTTTGCTGAACACAGGAGAAAGATGCATCTGTGCACATTATTGAGTTTAAGAAACATTTTTGCTTATTTTTTGTTTGTTTGTTTGAAATACTGTTTGTTTTCCTTACTGGCAGTGAATACAGCTGAGACTGGGTGAATTAAAAGGCCACACTCAGTAGCGGCCACAGTTTCTGCCAGAATTATAACTAAAACCGTACATTAAAGTCATGTAAACCTTGCACTTGAGGGTAAGTATTGTCCAACATTTTCTGTTTTGTAATTTTCACTTTAATTTGAAAATAGGCACATAATTTTGTGGGGTACGTCTGGTGCTGATTTTTTATTAAATAAGCATAATGAAAACTACTAAAATTACACTACTATTTAAAATTGGAATTATGTTGAATCTTCTTTAAACCAAGACAACTTCTATAATTATGAAAAGGATATTTTTAAAGCTAGTCACAGGTAATAGAAACAATGATAATAGAACATATAAAAATAGGCCCATCCTAAAATATATATAAATTCATACTATGGGGTCGATCAAATTGTATAATTTTTTCCTAAGGTATCTTAATATGTTGTTTAACACAGAACTATACATGATCATAGTAAACAATAACAAGCTAACTGGAATTAAAAATTAGGACGTTATTGCTATTGGAATATATGTATTTATAAGTTTTAAAGAGATGCAGTCATTCAGTATTTTGATCATATTTTGTTTTCAATAAAGCTCTGAATTCATATTTGCAGTTATTTGAGTCACTAAGGACTGGCAAAAGGTAGAGAATATAACAGAGATGTCATTACATTTTTTTTCAAATTGTGATAATTCATAGTATTTATTTTCTCAGCACTGATCTCTATTATAGAGTGCATTTCAATAGACAATCAAAACAAGTGGATGCATTATGGAAAAAGAAGCTAGAAGCAGAGCAAGCTAAATAGCCTTGTTTGTATCAGTAATTGTTGGTTTTGTAGTAGAAATTAGTCTTATTCAGTAAAATATCTCACATTTTGTTTATAACCTAAGATTTGTACCAAAGTGTTTAGTGTTTGACCTTATCCTCCTGATATTCTTATTCTAAATTCATCACCTGGGAAAAATGAAATAAAAGCATAAAATTGGTGTTTTTCTGTCTGAATAGAAACCAAATTTAGGTTTAGGAGTCATTTTCCTTGTAAGTTAGTAAGAATCACATAAATAACATAATGAAGTTTTAACCTCCACTTTGCCTTTATGTTTAAATTCCATTGTGTTGAAGGTATGGTGTATAGGATTTTTTTTTTAATTAAATGTTCTATTTATTGAGCAGGCTTGGGTAAAACAATATAGACATTATATATTTTACAATTTAAGTCTTATACCAAAAAAAAAAATCCCAATTTCATTCAAAAGTTATCATGTGGAAAGAATTGAATTGCAGTCTAATGCTCTATTGCTGAGCTGTACTTTCTACAATTTGATTGGATGAGCCTCAAACAGAAAACCTTTTCCCCATTATATTTTATGCTTCCCTTATTGATAACTTAATTTTTCTTTTTTTTTTTTTGGTTTTTGGGTCACACCCGGAAGTGCTCCGGGGTTACTCCTGGCTCCATGCTCAGAAATTGCTCCTGGCAGGCACGGGGGACCATATGAGGTACCGGGATTCGAACAGATGACCTTTTGCATGAAAGGCAAATGCCTTACTTCCATGCTAGCTCCCGGGCCCGATAATTTAATTTTTCAATAATAAACATATTATATTTGCTAATGATTTGTTGATAATACCTTATTGGCCAGTAAGTAGAAAGAGAATATTATCTTGAAAATTTATACACTTAATGTAGAAAATATTAAAATGCATGCTTATTACTAATTTGAATATATTTTTGATATAGAATACATGATTAAAAATAAAACAAATATATTATCAAAATATGTATTCTCAGTTTGTGTAAACTCAGTGTCCAAATTTTTGGATTTTTTTTTATTGGGGGTCACACCCAGTAGCCCTCAGGGGTTACACCTAGCTATGCGCTCAGAAAACACTCCTAACTTGGAAGACCATAAGGGAAGCCAGGGGAGTGGAATCTCTGTAAGTCCTGGATCAGCTGGATACAAGGAAAATGCTCTATTGCTGAGCCATCACTCAGGCCCCAAATTTTTGGATACTTTTAAAATTATACTACTACACTTGCGATTGTTTGTTATTAAACACAACCTACTATAATTTGAAAATTGGGCATATATTGCTTAGTTTTGTAACTTTACAGAGATCAAATGTTAAATGAAAATTAAGAATCAAAATAATTTTGAGAACCACAGTGGGGGTTTACCTTGCATGCAGCCAACCCCAAACAGACCCAGGTTCGATTCTTAGCATTCCATATGGTCTCCCTCGCCTGCGAAGACATTTTGATTGCAGAGCTTGGAGTAACCCCTGATACTTGCCAGGTATGACCTAAAAACCACAAAAATAAATTGATTCTTTTATTTAATTTTAACTTTAAATGAGAGTAATCATATGCTGTAGATAAATAATATTATCAAATATATTCACGATAAAGTGTCAATATTTCTCCCTCACACTGCCTGAGGTTTTTTTTAATTTATTTTTATTTTATTATTATTATTTTGGTTTTTCGGGCCACACCCATTTGATGCTCAGGGGTTACTCCTGGCTAAGTACTCAGAAAATATCCCTGTCTTGGGGGGACCATATGGGATGTGGGGGATCGAACATATGGGATGTTGGCTAGTGCTTGCAAAGCAGACACCTTACCTTTAGCGACACCTCTCCGGCCCCAGTATTTTTTTTTTAATACTCTCAATAATGGCCGTTATTTTATTGTCAGAATGCAGCTGTTTTTATTGGGAATTGCCATTCTTGTGCTTACTTTCTTTATATATACCACATAGTGATGCCTTCAGATTTTTTATTTTCTCCTTATAAGTGATTAAACTTAAGAAGACAGCCCCCATTCCATCCCATTAGTAGTAAAATAATATTTTATCTTTTATTTAGATGGGAATACAACTATGTTTTATTTATATGTACTTATATATATTTCAAAATTTAATAACACTATTGTCTTTGAGTCCTTGTGTTGCTTTCAAGTTTTTGCAATAATAAATAGTACTGTAAAACATGTGTGTATATATATATATATATATTATAATTTGTTTTGTATTTAGTCTAGGGCTTTAAAAGATTTTGAGGAGGCTTAGATGGACTGAGGCAATTCCTAGTTAATAAAGATGGCATTTTAATGAAAGGAAATGAGAATGTCTTGCTACTCAGTCCCTGAAGTATATTAGTCATATTCTCTGGCCACCATTGTGGTTACAAGTGTCTTTTAGAACCACATGTTTTGGTGTTTTAGGATTACTAGGATTATAACCAGAGATATTTTGGGGAAAATATGGTCCAAGGAATACAGTCGAGGCTAGTAGCATGTTGAGCAAGATCTCTAAACATTTCACTCTCTTCAAACCGACGTGTATGTATCTTTTAAAGAGATACTCAGAGGTAGAATTGTTTGTAAAATATTTTCAAAAGGAATAAAAAATTATTTTCTTAATTTATTTTTCTCTCTCTTTCAATCCCTTTTCTCCCTCTTTTTCTCTTTCTATTTTTTGCTTGCTTTCATTCTCTCTTTCTCCATCTTTATAGCTTTCTCTTTACTCATTCATTTTTTTTTCATTTTTCAGGATCATCAATAATGCAAAAGTAGTTTCTCTTGTTTATAACATAAGTACAACATTGTTTCTTTTTTCCAAAAATTTATGTTGTTAAATTAATGTAAGACAGACCCTACAAATACACCAAACTTATACAAAAACATGGCCTGAATTCCATGACAATAATATTTTTCATCATTAATAAACTAATTGTACCAGTTAAGAGACACAGAGTAATATAAAGATGAAAAAATTGAATCCAATATTTGCTGCCTGCAAAAAAAAGTAAAACAAAACAAAACAAAAACATTAGTCTGAGCAAACAGAGTCCAAGTCAAAGGTTAGAGGACAATCTTTCAAAAACACAAAACAACATCTTAAAATGAGCTGTGTGGCCATATTAATATCAAGTGATTATTAGAGTTAAGGCTTAAAAAATAATGAGACCGGATTTGGAGCGGTGGAGCGGGGTGTAAGGCATTTGCTTTGCACACGCTAGCCTAAGAAGGACCCTGGTTCGGTCCTTGGTGTCCCATATTGTCCCCCAAGCCAGGGCGATATCTCAGTGCATAGCAAGGAGTTCATTATGTGTGGCTTTGAACTTCGGGCGTGCTTCAAGCTATTGAAGGATCTCTTCCCTTTCTGGGATTTGGAAGTTTTTGCCAACAAGGGCAATAGCAGCACAACAGGCTTTGGCTTCAGGAAATCACAAACAACTTTCCTTACTAACCCTGTTCATTGTGAAACCATGTTGGGGCACTAAACAAATATTTGGATATCATTGGCTTTAATTTTTTGTCATTTTCAGAATGCCACCCAAAAGCTCTTTTTATTCCTTTACTCCCTCACTCCCATCTCCTATTACCCCATATTTAACCATTTTTTATGTACTAGTTATTTATGTTTTGACCATGGTGGATTGCATATCTTTCATAGTAATGTTTTGGGGGGAGTTGGAAGCTTCAGTAGGCAGCACGGAGACAAAATGGCTCCATGCAGTAGGCTTTTTGATCAAGCTTAGGGGAAGATACAGCCTTGGCTGCCCCCACAGCCTTCTCTCTCCTTCCTCCTGGTCCCAGGGTTACCACTGGCCACCTGCTCATGGTCCCAGCCAGTGTGTTCTGGTGAGGAGCAGTTTAAAGGAGACCCCAGGCTTCCCCATATCTGCAGGGGCCGGGGAGGGTACTGGTGAACTTCTGGCTTCCAGCAATTAGGAGGCAAATGCCTCTTGAGGAATCAGAAGTTTTAGCAGGCAACACGGGGACGACATGGCTCCATGTCCTCCTCATTCTTTATGAAGCAGATTAATCCTCTTATATAGTGACAATTTTGCCCACTTTTTTTTTAATTTCTTTGTTTGCTTTTTCCCCTTTCAGATCTGTTTTAAAAGCAATACTGGTAGAAGAGTATCTCTGTGCAGAGCTCATGTTTGAAACAAGCTACGGGGAATGTTGGACTTAATCCATTGGACCCCAGATGTACCAACAATATCTTGTGGCATTGTTTATTTTTAAATAGGCACATTAAAATGGGAAAATAATAGATATGCAAACAAGTTCTTATCTAATAGAGATGGGAACACAATTTTGTAATTCACTTAGGCCTTGTACCCTGAACATTGGCATAAAGATTTGACTTAAACCTCAGAAGAATGGGCATTGCCCATAAACACCTGAACAATGGATACCATCTATGGGAACAACCACAATTGTCTATAACATTACCAGGATACAAACCTCTACCATGGAATACTTACCACTACTCTGGCATTAACTTAGTCCAAAGAGTGCTCTCAACACCAAGATGACTCAGCAGCAACCTGCTTGCAGGGCAGATTGCTCCACATCTAATGATGTGCTGAAACTAGAGGATGCTCCACATCAGCGGACTTTGATGAAAGAAATGCATAGAATCCAGGATCTTTAAATGTAAGAACCTCATAGAAACAAAAAAGCCAAAGTGTGAAAAGGTTTCACCGGGATCACAGAGAATGACTCGGGTTGGACAGACTGGTATGCCTGGAGTCCAGAGTCGGTCTTATGCTAATAAACTTCTTCGGTGAGACCTTTTTGAAATCTGGCCAAGAATTTTTTCCCCATTTCCCCCCATATTTTTCTGGGCCTATGCAAACAATGGTGATTGTCATGGTCACATCTTTACTATTGTATTTTTATCACTTATCCTTTAAGAAAAATAAAAATATTTTACTGAACTTAAAAACAAATAACTGTATTAGAATGTCTATCTTGAATACTGGCAGGGGATGGGAAGGGGATAAGAGGGCATTGGGAGGAGTCATGTTACACTGGTGAAGGAGATGTTCTGTTTGTGACTGTGACCCAACTATAATAATGTTTGTAATCATGGTGCTTAAATAAAAAAGTAATAAATCATACTCATAAATATATATGCACTCAGTGAAGGGCCTGTAAAGTACATAAAACAACTACTAATAGACTTAAAGAAAGATATCAATTCCAAACAGTATTGGGAAAATGCACACCACTCTGTCACGTCTTGACAGGTGTACCAGCTAAAGCTTCACAAAGCTATGCTAACTTTGAAGCAAGAAATGAAAGAGAGCGGCTTAGTAGTTATATATAGGGCTTTTTATCCTCACATAATGTGAATACTTATTCTTTTCTAGTGCATATGGGACATACTCCAATTTAGACAACTTACTGGTAATAAAACATAGCTTTGAAAATTCAAGATGAGAGAAATTGTCTCATCTATATTTTCAGAGCACACTAAAATGAGAAGTGAATTACAAACAGAAACTGGACAATATCTTTATAACTAGAAAGTAGAAAGCTCACTACTGAAAAGCCAGTGTGTCAGAGTGAAATCAAGAGGGAAATTTAAAAAATCTCTTGAAACAATTAAGAATAAAGACACAAGGGGCTGGAACAGTGGTGCAGTGTAAGACATTTGCCTTGCAAACTGTGGTTCCATCCACCGGTGTCCCATATGTTTCCCCAAGCCCAGGAGCGATTTCTGAGAGCATAGCCAGGAGTAATCCTTGAGTATCAATGAGTGTGCCCTCCCCCCGAAAAAGAATGAAGACTCGAATCATCAGAATTTATGTGACACAATAAACGTGGTATTCAAAAGAAAACTTATAACTCTGCAAGCCATTTAGCAGGAAGAAAGAGAATGCCTACATAAATACCTTAATACCACAGCTTAAGGAACTAGAAAATGATCGGCAAATGTAGGCAGGTGGAGGAAAAAATAAAATAGAGCAGAAATTGATGACAAAATAATAAGCAAGATTGATAAGCCTTTATCAAGACTTGCAAAAAACAGAAAAAGAAACTAAATAAACAGAATCCTAAATGAAAAGGGTTATGTTATTGCAGAAACTGAAGAAATACAAAGAGTAGTAAGAGATTACCTGGAGAAACCTTACACCACCAAACAAGAAACTGTACATTTTTGGAGTCCTATAATCTCCCAATGTGAATCAAATTGATCTGAAATACCACTACGGATCTATTATGATGAGTGGCAAAGGGTGTGTCCCACATGGTCCCCCAAGTCATGAGCGATTTCTGAGTGCATAGCCAGGAGTAATCCCTGAGCATCCCCAGGTGTGGCCGAAAAGCAAACAAACAAGCAAACAAAGCAACAAGGACAGTGACAAAAGAAATTAAATGAAAATCAAAAGGCTTCCCAAAAAACAAAAGCCCAGGCTATGGAAGACTCAATAGTGAATCCTTTCCAACTTTTAAAGAGGACCTACTGCCAATTCTTTTTAAGCTCTTCCAGGAAATTGAAGAAACAGAAAAATTCCCAAACAGTTTCTACGATGCTAGCTACACCATAAAAGAAATCAAAGTACCACAAAAAAAAAAAAAAAACCAAATACAGAGTGGTATATTTGAATACAAACAACCTAAACACAATACTAGAAACTGTAATCCAACAGCTCATAATAAAGGTTATATGCCATGACCAAGTAGGATTCATTCTAGAGATGCACAAGGTCTTTAATTCATTTTGGTTTTATGTTTGTACACAGATTAAAGACCTTGATATCAGACCTTACACCATAGGCTACAATCAGGGGTCCTCAAACTTTTTAAACAGTGGCCCAGTTCACTGTCCCTCAGACCATTGGAGGGCCAGACTATAGCAAAAACAAAAATTATGAACAAATTCCTATGCACATTGCATACATCTTATTTTGATGTGAAGAAACAAAACGGGAACAAATACAATATGTGGCCCTCAGGCCATAGTTTGAGGACCACTGGATAGTTAAAAACGTAGGGAGAACACACCATGACATTTAAGCTAAAGGCTTAATGTTGAAAACCACTGTTCAAGCAAGTAGAAGCAAAGGTAAACAAATGTGACTACATTTAAACTGAGAAGCTTCTGAACTTCAGTGGAAACAGTGACTAGGGTACAAAACTAACCATGGAATATGAGAAACTGTTCACCCAATACCCATCCAATAAGGTGATAATATCTAATATATATTAGATATCATACTGATAGTATATACATGTGTACAAAGCACTTACAGAATTTAGCAAGAAGAAAATGTCTATGAGAAAAGTGAGAATAAAAGACACATAAATAAATGATTCACATCACTAATAATCAGGAAGATACAAATCAAAACAACACCTAAGTATGATTTCATTTCACAGAGACTGATACCCATCATAAAGAACAATAGCAACCAGAGCTTGTGCAGATGTGGGGAGAAAGGAACTCTTCTTCGCTGCTTGTGGCAATGGCAACTAATCCAACTTTTCTTTTTATTTAGATACACGTTATTCTCTTTCTTATTCTCTCATTGCTTAAGACCTTGGATTCCAATATACATTATAATATATAATTAGTTAATCTGTTGAAAATGTTCTTCTCTGGAATCATACTATTCTTAATTAAATTTAACCCAAAGATTATTTTTTGGAGAGAAGAGATACATAGATAATTGTATGATGAAAACTTGGATCATTCTTTGTTTGTTTGTGTGTATGTTTTATATACTGAAATTTGCACTGCTATTTATAGGATTTCATGTACACAATATTTCTACATTACACCCTCTACCAGATTGTCTTCCCATAGCGGTAAGCTCAGATCTCTAGACTAGTTATGAGGTGCTCTTATTTTTGGCAAATTTCTATTTTCCTATTATGTTTCTTTTTATCTCACATATGAGAAGTCAATCTGTACTTGCTCCTATGTTCACTTAACATGAATGATATTCTCTAGAACTAACATAAAAATTGCACTATGTAGCATTTTTATTGGAAAATTAATTTTAAATGTATTTGAATATATATTCACATTATACTTGTCTTAAACGTATATACAGAACTTCAGCTATAGTACAAAGGTTTGATACTTGCATTGCCCATGACAATAATAATTTAATAACCGGCATCTCCTATGGTCACGCACATCACACCAGAATACTGATTCTTGTGCAGAGAGACAGCATCAATTCATTGACATAATTACATGTGGTCCCCCAAAAAAACAAAAACAAAAATTCAGTATCATTTCTTCCCTTCTTAAATTTTCCTATTATTCTAAGTAACACAAATTGAAAATATTAGTCAAGCAAATTGAAAAATAGTTTCTTAATACATATATTTTATTTCACCCCATTTTAATTTTAATTTTGTTCTAATAATATAGTTATTTAAGCCAACATGGAAAATAAAAGGAATATATTTTAAAGAAAAATTTCTGCAATGGGTTGAGATAAATTCAGATATAAACTTATTACCTTTAGCAATAAATCTCTGACTACCATTCATTATATCCATTTATAAATCCTGGTTATTTTTGTCATGACCATGTGTAAGACAATGCTAAGGCATGAGAGATAATAAATTTTACATTAAGTACTAATTTAAATATTAAAACAATTAGAATCTAAATAAAATAATTTGGCTTATGGATAATATTAAAAATGCTGTACCAAGTAGAATTTGCCAGGGGTAAAAATAAAAATAAAATCAAAATATAGTGTTATAAGCTATAGCGCAATTCAGTTTAGATTTCTTGGTATGCATTAAGCACACCAGAGTTTGATCTATAACATCACATGTGGTCTCCTGAGCCCTCAGGAATAATCCCTGGACCCAGAGCCTGGGAGCATGCTATAAGCACAGCTTGAGATGGTCAAAACAAGCAATCAAACAAAACAGTGTAACTCAGGTTATTGGTAAGTGGAATAATTTTGAATTTATTCTGAATTCTAAACAAAACTATATAGTGATTTGCTATTAAAATGTTTTATAGTCTGTAAGTTGACAAATTCATTAGCCTCTCTTTTATTTTTAACAAAAGCAGAGAATGTGAAAAATCCAAATTACAAAATCATTGTTTAGTAATAAGTATCATCTAATTCATTTGATCATATCAACCATTAGAACACTTCAAAAGCTTGGTGTCTTCAAGGTGACTTTTCTCTTAGCAACAGTAGCCAGCTATAAGATTGGAAATGGTGACAGAAGGGCAACTGTGAATGAGAAAGTGGAAAATATTCTGGCAATAATCCAAATGTACTTTGGCAGATCACTTTTAAGAAAAAAAAAGTAAGAAGTTAAACTTCTAGAACTGCATTACAGTGAAGCTATCTATGTGTTCAGTATTTGGCCTTTGGAAAATATGTGTAAAATTCTTCAATGCATAGTTGAGTACAAGTAGTCCAATATAAAAATGAAATGTATTGTTAATAGAAGTTTCATTTTAATACTGCTTCTTCTTCTTAAATAAAATATTTAAATCATGCTCATGAAGAGAAATCCAATTAATCTTTGTTACACCAATTAATTTTTGTGTAATTTTCCCAGCATATATCATTTATGTGAATCCATTATTCATGACTCACATAATGTTATAGCCTAAATATTCTATAGGCTCCTATCACTTTTCTTTTCTTTTTTTTTTAAATATGGAACGCTTCACGAATTTGCGTGTCATCCTTGCGCAAGGGCAATGCTAATCTTCTCTGTATCGTTCCAATTTTAGTATATGTGCTGCCGAAGTGAGCACTCCTATCACTTTTCTTGCAAATAAGATGAAAGTCACTAAATTCTTGTCAAGTGTTTATGACCAAATGATTACCTTTTCCCATTTCAAGACAATGCATATCAAGTTCAATATATGAAACCTAGTTAAAGTCCGTTGATATTAACTGATTGGCTCTGGAACTGATCAACCCTTATTTGGTTTGGTTGTACTTACTAGTTGTGATGTTTTGTTTTCTCTCTGTACATAGCTATGTTAATTCTCTGAATAATAAAGATAAGCTTAGATACATTTTATGATTGTTTAGATTAGAGAGTAGATTATCGTGTGTAAGATAAATAAAACAGCTCATTGGAAAAGATAAAAAAACATAAAAGTAAGTTTAATTATTATGTTTATTTCTATATCATGTGTAAAAAATATTCTCAAATATTTTCACTATTTTATGATACAAATAAATTTCTATTCAGTGGACTTAACATTTACATATATTATTTACATGTATATCTTAACATCAAGACCATTCTAGGTTGAATTTATAAAAGATTGTTCTATAAATAAAGCCTAGAAAACAAAATAATTTGACTGTTTATATCTATAAAACTGAATTACAATACAGGTCCACAAGTTTATATTTTAAATTCTTAGATAACATTACTATGTATATGTATTACACATTTAGTTACATTAGATATGTGTATGTATATCTATGCAAACTTATATACAGGTTTCCAGTTAAGTTTATTATTATAAATTTATGATAGTATTGTTATTTTTCCAGATTATTTGAGGACGGTTAATGACATTGAACAAAACTAAATAAAAATGTCTTTTTAGTGTATGAACTTAAACTTAATATTTTATATAGAATCAGAGGTAAGCTTTCTATATTGCCTTAAAGAACTGAGACTTTATTCTAGACAGACTTTGGAATGTGCTGCAGTGATTCTAGATTAGTTTTTCTCCAAAAATACCCCTCAGTATAAAGGAGCTACTTTCTTCAGTTTAAATATTTCCCAGAGGCAACCTTCATTTAATATCTGGCCTATGGGAAGGTACATCACTATGATTACTTTTGGTTCCATTCAGAACAGTTTAGAAGTCTAAGTTGTGCCTAAAGCTCCTGCGAAATGTTGGAACAAAATTAAACTTTGGGTTTTTTTTTGTCTACTCAGTTCTGTTCCCCTTATCCTTTATAAATTTGATCTCTGGAGTGTACTCCCTTAAACCAAAATCCTACTTTATCATTTTTGTTAGTGTAGAATAGCATTATAATACAATGTGCTATAAGTATGCACCAAGATGAATTTTTTATTCTTTATTATTTATACATTAAGTCTACTGCTAAAATTCATTTCTGAGTGGGTCACAGAGGTAGAACTGGGATCATATTACTTGCATTACATATGTGATCCCTGAGTTAATATCTAGCATAGCATGGAACTCTACCAACCGTTAAACTCAGAGCTTGTAGTAACTTCTGAATATTGCAAAATGTGGTCCCAAAAAAGAATCAAAAATAAAAATAAAATAAATACCAAATTTTATCCCAGGTTCTTTATTTTGAAGTTGAACAATTCTGACATACACTCTGGTGTTTTGAAATTATTAATGAAAATTCTTACTTTAAAACCACAATAAATGTTTTCAGGATTGTTTAATTTAAAATCCATTACATTTTTCTGAAATAGTCTTACCTACAGAAATTCCCACTCCAAAGTCAATGACAATAGAATCAAGAGACCCAAACTATAACAAGCCAAAACAAAATGGGCCGTATACACTCATTGGTCTATCCAAGGCAAAGGGTAAGAGATGCTTGCTGGGAACTCTGGCGGAGGGAGATCAACACTGCTGGTGGTAATGTTCCTAATTTACTATCCCTATATGCCTGGAATACAGCAACAAAGGGCTTGTAATTCATAATGGTCTCAATAAAAATACTTTAATAAAAGTCTATCATTGTTTTGTTGCTTTTACATACATCTACCTTAATATTCAGTAGCTATAAGCCAATATAAGACATCTGAATCTATTTTTGGAATGTAGAGAAATAAAAGACTCAGAAGCAAAAACAGATTTAACCAAGTGGGGTCTTTATGGTGATCGTGCCAGGGCAAAATCTGACAGTCTCCTCAGAGGCTGCCAGCAATCTTGCAGAAAGATTATATAGCTTGCATTTGGCAAAAAGGTTATAAGTGTAGAAAAGGGCATGTATCCTTAGGTTAAAACTTTTCCATCGACCCTGTAAATGGTTGCGTGGGGTTTTGTTAACGTCAGTCTTTATGTCTTGGGAGATGGGCCAACATTCTGCTATTCTATCACAGCTCCAAATATGATCTTCAAACATAATCTGCCTTCTCCTAGTTGAGACAGGGACTGTCTGATCTTTAACCCCAGGAAATCTTACAGGTTTTAAACTTATATTTTGTAATACAAATTTTGGGTTAAATTAGTGCTTAGAAAGATAGTTCAGCAGGCTAGGTACTTTCATATAGACACTTCTGTGGACTCTGGTTCAACCTCTGACATCACATATGAGACCCTAAATAACCCTAATAGACATTCTGAGACAGGCTAAGGAGTAAACTCTTAGTATTCCTGGATGTAGCCCCTGCCTCCCTCCCACATATAGGTTAAATGACTTCTAATCAAACACAGATTTTTGAAGATATTAATTAAAAACAGAACACTTTAGTTTATCTCACTCTAAACTTGATTTTCATGTCCATTTATAAGTAAGTATTAAAGAGGATGAAGACAATAACATTTTTAATATAGTGGGACACAACTAATATGTAAGTGGTTACTTATCTGTCATCACACAAAACACTATATAAAATTCCCTAAGCATCTACCTATGAATTCTCAAAATATCAGCACGAAATTATCCGCTCATGAATATGATATTATTTCTAAAAGGAAATATTTAAGTATTTAGCCACTGACAAAAGCAATTAAAAAATAAAGTACTGTAGATTTATTATTATATCCAATATATAGAATACTGTATAGCATATGTTGAAGTGAATCAACAGTAATTGTTATTCTTTACAGATATAAATGAATAAATGAAGCATAGAGGGTTTCTCAGAGAAAATACTTAGTGTTCTATAATGGTAATATAATATGCATGTATAATTGGAATATATTTCATATATGTATTTTCTAAGCTCTATACATTGGTTCACACTCAAAGTAAAACTCTGAGTGAACAAAAATTATTGGGAATATAATGTGGTAGATCCATCATGTGAAAATATACAGTACTCCAGTAAGGTATATTAATAATAGAGTATGTTACCTTGGTGGGGTTGGCAGCAGGGGTGGCAGAAGAGTGATAATAAATCTCTAATTGTTCTTTTTATTTTTGTGTGAATCGATACTTGCTCTGAAAAATAGTCTTATAAAAAAGACAACATAATTGTTCAAAATTTGTGGAAATTTCTGTAAATCAATAAAATATCTAAAGAAACAGGAAACTGGAGAACTAAATAGAAAATCAATATGAGAGCTATTTTGGGATTACTGTGATGGAATTGGTTTTCATGATTAATTAAAATCAGATTACTTTCTATTGAATCTCAGAGTAAAATGGGCTTTGTTTTTTGTTTCTCTCTTTTTTATTTGATGCTATTAGATAAGTATTAATTCTAGGTAGATTATCCTCATTTTCACTTGCCTTGAATTTGTGTGTGTACACACATAACTGTTTTAGTTCTTTTGCTTTGTAGCATCACTGCTAAATCTACTTACAAACTGGTTTTTGGGAACCACTCAGTGAAGAGAACAGAACAGTCATGTACTCGATCTCTTTGAATCATCTTGCAACTTCTCTTGAATTTTATAGCACATAAATACATAATTATATATATATATATAGAAAGAGAATGATCTCACTCGGATATAAGATATTAAAAATAAAGTCAGAGGCATAACAAATTCCTAAAATTAACAGAAACGAGAATTGGTCTTAGTGGGAAGATTACCAAAGAGAAGGGAGGTAGGCCTGTGGGAACTGGAAAGAAAAGTGGTAGAGGGAGATGTCTGCACTCTGGTTGAGGGTTAGGTGTTGGAATGATAACATAAAACCCTACCATTTATATTATTATAAACAACAAGTCAAAAATTATTTTAATTTTATTTATTTTTACTTATTTTATTATCTTATCATTTATTTAGGTCACACCCAGTAATGCTCAGGTATTACTCCTGGCTATGCAATCAGAAATTGCTTCTGGCTTTGGGGGATCATATGGGACACAGGAGGATAGAACTGCGATCCATTCTGGTTCAACCACGTGAAAGGCAAACACCCTACTGCTGTGCTATCGCGCCAGCCCCTATTTATTTTTAATGTCTAACCTTGTTTTCTTAGGACAAAATTATTCATATATGTCCACTGAATGGAATAGCATACACTTATGAAAAGAAAGTTTGTTAATTCATAAGCTTAGAACTTATTGTGTGATTTTATTTCTCATTAGTTATACATATCATGTTAACAGTAACAACACAAGGACAAAGGAGATACTTTAAAGAACTAGAGAATATATGTTTGATCAAATATATATTTGATCCCCTACATCATATGACTCCACTGCTATGATCCTGAGCATCTAAAGCATCATCTAAAACAGCCAAGAGTCTCACAACCTGGCTAGACATTAAGTATTAAGCATCTTGTCCAGGGAGTTAGAAAAAAATTAAATATAAGGAATTAAATACTTCCCATTAAAATCAATGTTGTTGTTTTCTTTTTGAAACAAATGTGGTACTTACTAAGAACATGTTGTAGAATTTATATAAAATTATTCAGTTTTTCAGACTTGTTTTAATCAGTTTATATATTTGGCTTACAGTTCATAAACATTGAAATTTACTTATAGTTCTATAAGTAATTATGAACATACAACTTCATTAATGTAAATTTTCTTCTAATAAGCATCTGTAATAAATAGATATAAATCAGGAAAATCTAAAATTCATGGACACATGGAATCTTAGATTATTCTTTAAAATAAAACTTCTGTTTTGGTGTTTTCAGAATGACTATAAAAACCGTTATTTTTCTGAATAGAATGGTACAAATTGGTATATGCTAGAATAAGGTGCATCATTCTTTTATTGGAAATCAAACTATTGAAAATCAATAAAAATGTTGATAAATTAAGTAAAAACACCCAGAAATAATTATAGCTAAGTTAGTGGAAGAAAAGACATAAAACCTAAAATAGATGGGAAGGAGCATAAGAAAAAAAAAATTGGAGAAGATAAAACTACCCTTAACTTAAAATTATTTCCAAAAATTTGGGGAAAAAGCAAACAATGTATAATAACTAAAAATATCAAGCCTAGTACCTGATAAAGTTTGGCAAAATTTACAATTATATGGAGTCATATTTCAAGTGTTTTCCTTAAAAGGTCTTCAAGACAAAGACATTCTGAATATTTCAAATGGATTTGAGTTAAAAGATCTAAAAATTTAATTGTGAGTTACTTTACTTCAGTTTTAGAAAATATGTGCATTCAGTGATGTGGGGGAAAATTAGTAAATAATTCTCTATACTTTGAACCATATCATAAAACATATCATAGATATATATGGGCAGAAACGCAGATCAACAGTTTTTCTGTAATTGTGATCATTGCTCCCACCATAATTCCGAGAGTTTAGAATTGACATTCATTTTGACTTTGTATGATATAAGGTAATTTAAATTCACTGCTGGTTAAACAATACCATCCTAATATCTAAGGTGACATTCACCACTGAAAATTTAGAATGTATAATTGTCTCACCAAACAATAATATGGTTTTCCATGTCCTATATTCCATTATGATTTCTATTAATATACCAAAAAAAAGCTTTACTGGGATGAACATAGTATGACTTCTCATGACTTGAATATTTTCATCTAACTTGCCTAGGATTTTTGGTATTTCCATTTCATTGACTGTGGGTCATTAAAGAATCCAGGCCTCATTTACTATTGCAAACTGGAAGTAATCAGGCTGTAATATAATCAAAAGGGCAATGTTTCTAGAATAGAAATAT
>PVKC010018486.1:0-19611 GCA_004027635.1 Crocidura indochinensis
GAGAGGGGTACTAGTTTTTACATTGTGCTTTATGGCAGCTTTAAAATGCATGTACATAATTCACTTATTAATGGGAAACAACTAGCAAGCATATTTGGAAGGTGTCAAATGTTCTGAGACCCCAGCTTTTCTGTTATTCTTCCTGCATGCACTTGAGTCCCAAGGCTACTGTGAATAGATGCTGCCTCACGGCCCCTGCAGCTCCCAGCCTCTGCAAGCTGCCAAAGGCTGCTAAGGGACACATCCTCCAGTCCGGAATTTCCCAGGGGAAGAAAATCATGAAGGTCAGTTTGGTGCCAAGAAAGCGTCTGCGGTGTGTTTAGAGAAGTGTAGAAAGGCCAATTAAACCCATTTTGTGGTTTATTATTATTAGTGATAATCATTTCTGGCACGCTGTTCAGTGGTGTCCGCAGCTGACTCAACTCCAGGGAGAAGATCCTCCACAGCTCCCTCTATACGTGCTGCAAAACAAGGAGCACTCTGGGGATCCCCAGGTCCTGGTGCTGAGAGACAGTGCCTGCCGGTGAACCCTTGTTTCCCCTGTTCTAACTCCTACCCTGACTGACCCTGGGGGCTATGTGCTGCATCTTTGGAAATGAAACAGCAATTGAAACACACTGCAAACACCCATTTTCTTTGCTAAATGTCCTTCTTTGCTTGGCCCTCAACCGGAATCTTGGCTCAGCCTTGGTTTAAGGAGGCCTTTGTGGTCAGCAAAGGCCATGGATGCTCCAGCCTGGTTCTGGGTTCTGTGGCCTCTGGGTGATGTGTCTGTCCCTATGCACAGATTCACCCACCCTCTGCCCAGGCTCCAGTTCCCTGAACTCAGCTTGTATTTCACTGCAAGCAGCATCTTTCACCCTGATGACATTTAGGAGGATGTGGTCCAAGAAGCAGCCCCTCTTTGAACACTGTTTCCCAGGGCAGGACCTAAAAACAGAGTCTGGAGTGCATGAGTGAGAGCCAGTGCTAGGTAAGTCAGGACATGTTCTGGTCCAAGGGGGTTTGGAAAGGGGTGACCACTCCAGTCGTTCTGCTCTCTTGAGCTTTTTAATGCTCACAGCACCAGGCCACCTTCAGGATAACTCATCCTAATGCTATGTCCAAGTCATACTTGATGTTCAGGCAGCAGCCAGGGGTACCTCTGCTGGTTTGACAGAGGCTCCAACCAGATTGGGTGTGTGTGGGGTGGATCATCTGTGAGAACTGGGGGCTGTGGGCCAGCCCTGTCATGCTCTGCATTTGCATTTCTTAAATGTCCTGGGCAGCACCCAGGCCTCCTCATCTTACGGTATTTTTCCACTTTGGAATGTGGGAGCTGTTTGGGCAGCCCCTCGGCTGACTTTTGCTAGAGCCCCTGCAGGTGATTTGGGGAACATGCAGCACCTTTCTTCCTTGGGGCTTCCTTCTGTGTGCAGCTGCTCCTGTCTTCTGGGCTCACCCTCCTCCCTGGGACTGTTTCTGATTCCCTCCACAGCACTGCCTGCCCAGGCTTCTCCCTGTCCTGGATCTCTGGCTAAACAGTAAGAGCGACTCTTTTGTGTAATTTCTGAGGCTGGAGAGGCTTGAGCAGCAATTGCAGAGAAGAGGGTGACGCAGTATATTAGAAGCGATAAGACCTGGAAGAGGCCACAGGAGGAAGGGAGACACATTCCTTACTGGGAAGTGTTTGGCTTTCAGTGCCTTGTGTTGGAGAAGAGACTAAAGTCTTGGCTGGAGGACTGTGGGGTGAGGTCAGCCCTGGGGAGGGTGAGGAGAGGTAAATTCCGGGTGGTGGTGAGTCTGGCCTGAGATCAAATTCCAGCTCTCAGGCTTGGAATTAATAACAAACTTGACCTTTCAATCAGTTGAAAACATGTTGGGACCTATGATTATGTCTAGGAAGGGTGTCTCCATCTAGTGGAGAATCAGGAGTTCAAAACTGGTGACTGGGCAATAGCACAGTAAATAGGCCTCTTGTCTTGCACATGGCTGACCCAGGTTCAACCTCTGGCCCCATATGGTCCCCCAAATCCTGCCAGGAGTGCAGAGACAAGAGTAACTTCTGAGCACTGTTGGGTGTGGCCCCAAACTAACAAACTGGTGGCTTAAAAGTTGGAATTCTCGGGGCTGGAGAGATAGCATGGAGGTAGGGTGTTTGCCTTGCATACAGAAGGATGGTGGTTCGAATCCCAGCATCCCATATTGTCCCCTGAGCCTGCCAAGAATGATTTCTGAGCGTGGAGCCAGGAGTAACCACTGAGCACTGCTGGGTGTGACCCAAAAACAAAACAACAACAACAAAAAACAAAACATAAAAAAGTTGAAATTCTTAGATGAAGGGATGGTTCTATTATGGGGGTTGCTTTGGATCACTATAAAAGAGAAGGGTAGTTTTTTTTTTTTTCTTGGGGGGGGGGTCACAGCTGGTGGTGCTCAGGGGTTACTCCTGGCTCTGCGCTCAGAAATCGCTCCTGACAGGCATGGGGGACTATATGGGATGCCAGGATTTGAACCACCATCAGTCCTGAATGGACTGCTTTCCAGGCAAACACCCTACCTCTTTCTTATCTCTCCAGCCCCTAGAAGAGCAGTTTTGATGTGAGGCTAGTTGGGAATAGCATGAATTACTTTCTTGGAGAGTTTGTTTTTTATCCTTGAAGAGGGAAGGGCTTCATAAGAGACTTGGGCAAGGGGATGGATGGGATGGGAAGGGAAGATCAGTCAGAGTCATAGAAAAGGAATGCAGAGTTGTTGAGGAAGCAAAACTCATCTGAACACTAGTTAGGAGACTTTAGAATGAGCTGGGTTGAAAAGTGGCACTGTGATTAGTAGTGAGCTATCAATAAGTAGTGCACATGTGATTCTCAACTCTTTTTTGACTTGCACCTGAATGGCTAGAGTGGAAGACAGGCCTTGAGCTTCAGTGAATTGTTCTTGGATGGTGTATTAATTTTGACTAGATTTCTGAAAACTGAAATCTGAGAGGTATGACTTATACAGTGACCTTTGGTGGTCCCTTCAGATACTGACTCGAGGATCCAGGCCATCTAGAGGGCAGATCTGGGCAACTGTGTACTTGCAACAAATGCTTTAAACTACCACTGTCACATTGAATTTTCTACCTCAGTCAGATAGACACAGAGGGAAGGCTGGAATATATGGGGATTAAAAGAGTGTTTGGGGAACAGTGTGAAGTAAGAATCTCAATGGCATTGGAGTTTTTTTTTCCTAAAAGCGACCTGAAGTGAGGAGTGATCATAGAGGGTATATGACAGCTGAGGGTCAGCAGTGGAAGAGGCAGAAATCTTGAGAATGTTTGGCATCACTTTGGGAGATGTTCAGGTACGAAAGGCGGGTCAGAGGCAGGCTCATAGGGAGCAGAGTTCATGTTGGATCAGGAATTCCACCTCCTCAATTGTGAGTCCCCTCACTTTGTAAGATGATCCTGGCCCTTTCTCAAAGGGATGGTGAGGGCCCCTGTCATGTTCTTAGGTAGGCAGTGTCTACTGAGATAATGGTTTCATTTCTCTTTGGTATGGTACTCATCCTTGTTCTGATTGGTAGGAACTGTGGTGTATGGTGAGCCCATCACCGCCAGCTTGGGAACTGATGGCTCTCACTACTGGAGCAAGAACTGGGCCAAGGCTGCAGCTTTCGTCACCTCTCCACCCCTGAGTCCTGACCCGACCACTCCGGACTTTCTGAATTCCTTGCTGTCTTGGTGAGTCCTAGTGACTTAACTCTCCTGCTGCTTTCCTCTGACCAAGCTGTCCTGGCAGGGTATAACATGGTAGCTGAAAGTGCCTATAATCAGAGACGCTTATTTTCAATTTGAATTGCTGAAGGGAAGGATTATAAAATTATCCCTCTAGCACTGTTGTGGGGGTAGGGATTCTGGATAAAAGTTAAAGCCATCTTGAAAGTCAACCAAGGAGATAAATGGAAGTATCAAAAATTTCCGCTCTTGGTGTCTTGTCACTCTTGAGTAACTTCACCAAATTGATTGAGAATACAGCTGTGGATTGGATCATCTTCCTGAATTTTCTGTCTCCTGAGGGAAAGATTTAAACACTTTCTCTGGTCTGGCACATTAAAAGATGAGATTCAAGGAGAATTTGAAGTCATGGATGATGAGTTAATGTCCAGTTTTATATGTTTTCTATCTAGTGGAGATCTCCAAGTGACTGGCAGTGCCCATTGTACTTTTAACACTGCTCAGAAGGCTGTAGGAAAGGACAACTTCACTCTCATTCCTGAAGGCACCAATGGCACTGAGGAACGGATGTCCGTCATCTGGGATAAGGCTGTGGTAAGAAGCCATGATCTTCCTCTGACCCCAGTTTTCCTTTTTCTCTTCCTCTGAGGCCATGGGTCTTTGTTGGACCTTGAAATGGCAACCAAGAACATTCTAAAAACTTGATACTTGGACGACAGTCTTTCTTATCTTTGGAAATCCAAATCACTGCTTTTTGTCATTTTCTCCTAAGTATTACCTATATTTCTTACCATCATTATCTCTATATATTAGTGGATAATTTAATATAAAAATAAGATTCTATCATGTCTGTCATTTTTGACTAGTAAAATTTTCTTTGCAACCTGGTGATGTGGACTAAATATCTTCAAGCTGAGTCTTGGAATTTTTGCCTTTTCCTTTTCTAAGGGCTTCTGGCACGCCTACATCAAACATATACTGACCTGTAAGGACTTAAGTTTTTTTAAAATAAGTCGTACAACTTAATAACAGAAGAGATTTTCTGTTTCCTACTAAGGAAATACATACACACATATATGTAAACAAATATACTTGTTCCAAAAAGTATTAAATAGAAATTGCTCATAATACAATATTTCAAGTATAGAATTATAATGAATGTTATGGCTAAATGTCTTTCAGTTTTTGCCTGTGCAGGAATACACCTATGATAGGTGCATATGATATGTGTGTATTTGTGTTTGTGTATAAGTAGCATTGGCATCACCTTTGTTTGTGTGTTTTCTAAAAATCACATCATGATTTAGGCATGGGGAGATAGCTCGGAATGCTGGAGCACATGCTTTACATGTGGGATGCTGGGATTTAGCCCTTGGCACTGTATCGTCTCCGAGCACCACCATAAGAAATTCCAAGTCCTAAGCGTGACTACTCCTGTCCCTTAAAAAAATCTTCATACCGTATTTGCTGGCGTATAAGACGACTTTTGAAACAAAAGAAAGTCAACCGAAAATCGGGGGGGGGGGCGGGCGTCTTATACGCCGAGTATATCCTGAAAAATGTTTCAATATGCCGCTAAATGAAACAAAAAAAAAAATCAGGCTGCAGTTTCCAAATCTTTTCTTGGGGGCTCCCAGACAGTACTCAGGAGATCTGGGGGCCACTTCTGGAAAAACCCAGCTAACCTTGTTGGTGGTTCAGTGTTAGGGTCCGAGAATGGGGTGTTGTAGTGGGGGAGAGTAACTGATGCAACCAGGGAATTGCCAGAAAAGGTGCCTATGATAAGGGACCAATCGCTGCAAGGCTGCTCAGACCACCTCTCTTACTCAGCCAATCCAAGCAGGTTTTTACGCATGCAAATTAGACAATGTTTTGGACCCGCCAAGCAGGTTTTTTACGAATGCAAATTAGACAATGTTTTGGACCCGAATCTACACTGTCAAAAGCCTGCTCAGATTGGCCAGGGTCAGAGAGGAAGTCTATTACAGTATACCCTTTGAATCTTTGTTTGTTGTGATTGGTTCACTGTGGTACATACAGTTGCAGCACAGGAATGTTCTGTCTGATACAGCGAATATAGGCCTAAACCTATGTTTTAACTGCAAAATTAGGAGGTCGTCTTATACGCCGTAAAATACGGTATTTAAATGTACTTGAGAAACTTTAAAAGCAGATTACTCATCTTAATGCTGAATTAGAACTCGTTTTTCAATTGTAATTCTTTGGTTGAACACTTAGGCTATTTATGACTTTTCTCTTAGAACTTTGTAGGCATATCCTGGGGCACATTATACTGGTAGGAAATTTTTCTAGATGTTTTATTTCTTGATTAAGGCTAATAAAGGCATTTGTTACTCAGCCAGAGTTCCTTCCAGGAAAGGTTCACCCAGTTCTAGGCCACTAGTCTGTATTGTCAATTTTTGGTGTGATTACCCAGATTGATGTGGTTAGCACAAAAACAAATTCTAATGATTTGGTAAATTTGTGTCTTATTGACTTATACTTAATTATTTTAGTTATTAATAAGTATTAATAAATAAGTATTAATAAATATCCTTTAGAAAATTTTTAATATCTGCTCATTTCATTTTTAAAAAGTTGAAAAATTAAATTAAATCTGATGTACTTTTTGGAGAGGAGGGGTCTTCCAAAGTGGTGTTAAGAAGAGCCTATTCTCCTTTTGGCCCTTCTCAGTCAACCAGGTCTACAGTTAAGTTGCAAGGACCCTGTGGGCCAGGGGATTACCTGGCTACCCTGCCAGTGCTCCTGGGCCTCTGGGGTTATACCTAACAATGCCTGGTGCTATGATAGAGCTAAGGTGGGTTTCAGTTAAGGTATGCAGCTTATCCCCTATACTATCTCTCCAGGTCAATGCCTACAAATTTCTTTGTCTCGAAAAAATTTTTTAATTACTTTTGGATTATATCAGTGATGCTCAAGGCTTAATTCTGACTTTGGGCTCATGGTTCACTCCTGGAGGCATTGGGGGCCTGGGGGATCATATGCGGTACAGGGAATAAATTGGAGTCAGCCATACGAAAAGCAAGTGTCTTACCTACTGTATTTACTGTCAGGCCCCAATAGCTGTTAATTTCTTTGGCTCATTTTTTTGTCTGTTTGAGCAGGTTTCCTAACTCAGAAATAACAATCATTTTCTTAGATTCTGCATTTACAAGAGAGTGGAATAGTAGTAGAAGAGATGAGAAATAGGAAGCTGAATACAAAGAAATATGATTGGCACTTTGGTAAACTATGTAAAGCCACATATAAGGCAAAAACATCCATGTTGTCTTGACTAGAATTCAAGACTATGAAGCTAAATGCTGTTTCCTGAAGAGACATTACACGCCTTTCAACATTCAACTTTCATTTTGAAATAATTATAGGTCCTAGAGACATTGCAAAGATAGACACAAGGTCTTTTATACCTTTGCCCAGTTTCTTCAATGGTTATATTGTGTGGTGATTATAGGAGTCAGAGCTAAACTAGCAGAAGGATGATAGTATAGTGTGTATGTGTGTGGTTCCCAGTGATTTAGTCTCAAGTTTCATGTGATCACCTTTGCGGTCAATCAAGGCACAGATCTCTGTCGCTGTGGACTCCCTTCTGGTGTCCCTGAAAAGTCATATCTTCTTGAACCTTTGGAGAAATCTCTAAATGATCTCTTTTTCATTGTTATAACTTATTTTTGGAGCTGTAAATTAATGTAAAGTAGGGCCTTCTGAAATTTCTTTTCACCTATACAGTGATTTTTAGCACCTATTTGTTTTATACATAACTTAAAAGCCTCTTGCTCTTTATAGCTAAGAAGTGTGCCACTCTTCAACTTTTAACCCACTTTTGGTGTTTATCACTCTTCAGGTCACTGGGAAGATGGATGAGAACCAGTTTGTGGCAGTGACCAGCACTAATGCAGCCAAAGTCTTCAACCTTTACCCAAGGAAGGGCCGCATTGCTGTGGGATCCGATGCTGACCTGGTCATTTGGGACCCTGACAGCGTTAAAACCATCTCTGCTAAGACCCACAACAGCGTAAGGAATCATGCAGGATCAACCCAATTGAATGACTCCCTGGGAGTCACCAGATTTATGATAACGTTTGCTGTGTTAAGAATGGACTTTTCCCAGGTTATAGTGTGACTTGCATTTTTCTGAGAAAAATAAATAGCTATTTCGTTTTCTTTAGTGAGGGCCTTAAAGTGTGACTTTAGGAGTATCATGGTTTCTCAACAACTGGAGAGCTCTTCTATCCCTGGAGTCCTAAGGAATGCCAACATCAGAACTTCTTGAATTTGAAATGACATTTTATTTTATAGATTTTTGAACCACACCCAGTGATACTCAGGACTTAAGCCTGACTCTGCAGTCAGGAATTATTCCTGCCAGTGCTCAGGGGACCATAGGAGATGTTGTGGATTAAACCCCGTTTAGCTGCATATAAGTGCTGTATTATTGCTTCAGCCATAGGGACTTTTAATAAAATATGGAAAAGTTCACACCCAAGATGCCCACTGAGCACTATTGATCTCTTAACTTTTCTTTCAGTGACATTTTTATTTTATTTACCTAAAGTAAATGATTGCCCTTGGCTTTTGCCCAAATAGAAGAACTGTCCCAGGTGACCACTGTGATTTTAGGATCTGGAACTTCATTGTCTCTTATCTTCTGGCCTGATCTGCAGAATGTAGGGACCTCAGCAGGTGACCTTATGCCACATCTTCAGGTGAGGTAAAGGGCTTAGAGGAATTTGGTGTCCAAGTACCTGGTGATTCTGGAGTCAGAGAAATCACAGAACAATTTTTATAGGAATAATTTTAGGAATGTATACATGTAAGTTCATACATAAAAGTATTGAAAGAACATAGGCAAGGAGGAAATTTATGATAAAAAAAGAGCATGGGACATAAATATTTTCTGAGAGAAACTGAACATGATTCTTCAAGTGAATTATCCATAAGGATATTGTAGAGGAAATTCTAAGCTGAAGGTTGACTCGGTAGGAGTCCGAACCTTAGACTCTATATGGAGAGTGTGAGCCACCGGGTACTGGTGCCTCCACAGTTGTCATGGAAGCTCAGTGAGCTCCAGCATTCTCCAAGAGAGTGTAGGGCCCTTGGCCAAATTCCAGTTTTCTCACCTTTGCATCACTCTTACTTCTGCTGGCACCTGTGGGTGCTGTAATTTTTGAGTCTCATTTGGGAAGGCTGCTCAACTCTTAGAACATACTGTGGATTTCTACACTTCCCTCCCAGCACAGCTCTCTGGTCACCCATGGGGAGCATGGGCCACAACTGCTGGGGACGGGCATCAGGAGCTATCTAGAACAGCTGCATGGGTGGAGTCCCCAGTGAACTTACCTCTTTGTAAGCACTTAGCATCACATTCCCATCTGCTCTTTCATTTGGCCTTCTCGATAGAGGGATGCTGTTATTATCCCAGTTGGGAAGAAAAATAAGCGGAGGCTTAAAGAACTTAGTGACCAGTGTAGCATTACATAGCTATTTTGCGGTAGAGCTAGAATTAGAACCCGAAATTGTCCTGGTGCTTCCCTGCCAGACTGTGCACGCAGCTTCTTGGTCAGGCTGAGAGAGAGAAAGGGCTTTCCTTTCCTTGAAATCGTATTCCCTGGTTAAAAGGATAAGTAAGCTGGACGCACTGTGTAAGTGTCCGCCAACCTCTCCAGAGAGAGCTTGAATTGGGAGAATTTAAGCCAGGAGAAGAGACAATTAAGATGCAAGAGGCCGGATTCCACCCTTTAGCTATTCTATCTTCACTTTTTCAGAGCAGTGGTGCTGCCTAGTCTTTACCTCCAAAAGCCCCACGTAATACCTACACGCTTCCACATGTGCCTCTTTTTCACCCTCACCTGTTTGAAAGAGCACCCCACCAAGCACATCTGTGCAGCATCAGTCATCTCCAAGAAGACAAGTAGGAGAGGAGGCTTTCCCCTTGTAATCCAGTGTTTTATACCAGGAAGCTAATTAGCTCTAATTTGGAGCATTTAACTAACTATTATTGACAGCCTCATTGCTAAGCCTGTTTGGGCTTTCCAGGCACCGAGCCAGCCAGATGAGTCATTTTGGGGATTTGTGTGCATATAGGTTAAAATTTCTTTACCTGGTGAGTGACGAAGCTTGTGAAGCTCATGACCTGACAGAGGGTCAGTGTTCAACACCTTTGGCTGTGATGCCACCACGGGGTATGTCAGTTGGAGTCCTTTAAAAAGACATAGCCCGTCTACAGCCATCCTACCCTGAAAACACCCAATCTCGTCTGATCTCAGAAGCTAAGCAGGGTCGGTCCTGGTTAGTACTTGGATGGGAGACCACCTGGGAATACCAGGTGCTGTAGGCTTAAAATAAATAAATAAATAAATAGACATAGCCCCAAGCTCTTTGTATTTATAGGCAACAAAATAAAACATATTTTCTGATGCCTTTGAATACTTAAAGGCTTACAAGTTTACAGGGAAGGGTGCATTGAAAAGTAAATGATGGGACCGGTGCAGTGGCACAAGCTGTAAGACATCTGCCTTATGCGCGCTAGCCTAGGACAGACTGTGGTTCGATCCCCTGGTGTCCCATATGGTCCCCCAAGCCAGGAGTGATTTTTGAGTGCATAGCCAGGAGTAACCCCTGAGTGTCACCGGGTGTGGCCAAAAAACTTAAAAAAAAAAGATCTGAAAAGCAAATAATGAGTATTTTCCATTCTATGAAGTAGTGTGTAAGATACTTTACTTTTTTTTTAAGAGACATAACCACAGGAGGCAAGTACCCTATCTATTGTACTATCTCTTTGACCTCTTATTTTCTTCTATTTGATTCTGTTATAGGTCATACGAAGTGAGTAGGAATTTGAAATATGGTAAGGTTTTTTTTGGAGAGTGGGGTAGGGACCAGACCCAGCTGTGCTCAGGAGTTACTCCTGGCTCTGCACTCAGGGATCACCTTTAGCAGTGCTCAGGGATATGGGATGCTGGCGATCAAACCTGGGTTGACCACATGCAAGTCAAGTGCTTTAACTGTTGTAGTGTCTCTCCGGCCCAGGAGTTTGAGATTCGGAACAAGGGTATAGAGTTATCCAGCTGATGGGTGTAGCTGCTGGACAGAAGACTTTTGATTGCATACTGTGATAGCCAAGGCAATCTTTTAGTTGTAGACAGCTGGCTTGGAGTTCTCTGAAGGAACCGAGCTTGCTCCAGTACATGTGGAATAAGTTATAGTGTCAGATCTGATAGGATTGTGCAGTGCAGATCTGTACACATTTGTGCTGTCTGTTCCCTTCTTTGGTGAGCCATGGGAGGGAGGAAAGTGGTGTTCTGAGACGGTTCAAGTCATCTGCTTAGACTAACACTTATCAACTCTTGGATTTTATTATCTTTTCTCTAATTAATGACTAAGAAATTCCATTAATCTCTATCAGATTTGCTAAATGATGATACATTTAACTTATATCTTTCTGTGTGCTGTGTGCTATGTCAGTCAAGTTGATGTCACTCAGTTTGACTGATCAGTTTGACTGAATGATGGAGCTTAAAATATACATAAAATCCCACTGATGTTTATAGCAATCATCATTCAGTTTATGTTTGAAAGGAAAAATATCCAAGATGAGAAGTCAATACGAGTGTTCTATAGAAATCCCTGCTCCTAGAACAGAGCAATGGTACAGTGGGTAGGACAGTTTGCCTTCCATGAGGCCGACTCAGGTTCAATCCACGGCATCCCATATAGTTCCCCAAGCATTGCCAGGAGTAATTCCTGCGTGCAGAGACAGGAGTAACTCCTAAGCACTGCCAGGTCAAAAACCAAAAAAGAAAAGAAAAGAAACTCCTGTTCTGCCAGGGTTGGCATAAATCAGAGGTGAATCTGCCTGGTAGACAAACTTGTGAGCTTCAATGCCAGTGGGGAAAGCCAACCTGCCTCCTCCTTCAAAGGACTCAGTTCAGGCTAGGTCGAAAGCTGTGGCAGCATAGCTCAGTTGTGCTTTGAGGCACATTCTGATTTCAGGGCCATGCGAGTGTCTCAGCCTTGATGAAAGACAGTCGTGTGTGGCTTGGGGGACATGCCATGGGCCCTGGAAACCCATGTGTAAAGTCTGCTTCAGATGCAGGTACCTCTGCTTCATTCCTGTGGTCACTTCCTTCTACCTTACACCTCTTGAGTCTCAGTAGTGCTGACAGCTCCTCGTCACAGATCTCAGTCAATGCCTCCGCACTTAGACACCAACTTTGAACTGAAAAGCCAACCTGGCTGCTTCCCCACATCTGCGAGCCTCGGGGCTTAAGCAGAAATATTAACCCAGCCTGCAGCTCAGGTCTGAACTCTCTGATCAGAAGCTCTCTCTTTCAGTGCAGACAACCTGATCTGAATTTCTCCAGCAACCCATGCTTCTTTGCATGCTTAGAATTGCCTATGAACTCCCCAGCCACTGGACTTGATTCTAGTCATTTGTGGTTGTGAATGGGGCTGGAAGGAGTGGGAGGGCAGAGGGTGGCCAAATTCCAAATCCAGGCCATTGGCACTGGGTGAGTCGAAACTGCAGAATGGGGTGTGACATGAGTATGGAGTCTTCAAGTCTCTGTGTTTTCTGTTGCCTCTTTCCATGACCATTTACCCATCTGTGGAGACTCCTTATGTTTTCCAAGAGGGCACAAAAATATAACATTCTTTCACCCCAATCACTTGAAACAGAAATGAAGGAAACCTTAAAACATTAATTTTATCAGAGGTTATTCTCTTAAAGTGACCAAATCCCTTTTCTTAGGGATGTGAGTTTCACCAAATTGCTAGGAGACAGGAGTCCCAGACAGCCAGCAGGAAACCGATTCAGGGATGACCCATTTCAAGATTAAGTTTAGAATTTGGACAGAGAAGGTCTTTGGATCTTGCTGATATCAAGTTAAGCTCATACAAGGAATTTATTTTTGTATATTTGCATGCCATTTATAAAACCATAAAATTTTTTTTCTTGGCTATAACCACTGGCACTTAGGGGTTACTTCTGATTCTGCACTCAGGAATTACTCCTGGCAGGATCAGGGGACCATATGGGATGCCAGGATCAAACTGAGGTCGTCTGTGTGCAAAGCAAACATCCTACCGCTATGCTATCACTCTGGCCCCACAAACCCATAAACTTTTCTCTCTGTGGAGTTTGTTTTTTTTCCTGTTCAGTAATTCTTTTCCTCCAGAATCTGGAGAAGCAAGGGAAGATTAACTTGTATTCTTGACATGGAAGTTAAAAATTGAGCTTATGTACCTGCAGTGTGGCTCCTGGCAGGGGCCTCTAGTTATGGGCTTTTATTCTGTCCTCTCAGTAGTGAGGCCTGGAAGGGGCTGATGCATTCTGACTAGAACACTAGGGCCTACTCCAAAATTTCCTTTCTTTTCTAGGCTCTCGAGTACAATATCTTTGAAGGCATGGAGTGCCGTGGATCGCCACTTGTTGTCATCAGCCAGGGGAAGATTGTTCTGGAAGATGGCACTCTGCATGTCACTGAGGGTTCTGGGCGCTATATCCCCCGGAAGCCCTTCCCTGATTTTGTTTACAAGCGGATCAAGGCAAGGAGCAGGGTGAGTAGTTTTGACATTAAGATTATTATTTTTCATAGATTAGATCCACTTCTATAAACATTTCCCAAGCAATTTAAATCAGAATATTAAGGCAAAATTTGGAGGATTTGTGGGAAATGGTGGAATGTGATGTAATGGTGAAGTTTAAAATTCTAGTAGGAAAAGAATTGGCTGTGTCTAGCCGGTATACAGTGAAGCTGTGGTATGTGTTATAGTGAGGAGGTTGAGGTCTAGAGGAGAGAACCATTGCTGCAGACTCAGAGGGATAAGTATTTTCGTAGAGGGTGTTTTTGAGTAGGAACTTGAAGATTATATTGGACTTTTATAACAAAAGGAAGTGATTAGACCAAGATGACATCATGAGGCTGGAAAGTGCATAGTCTTTGGAACATGATGAACTGTCTACAGCACTATGTTTGGGGACTATGAGCTGAAAAGGGATTAAAAAGAGATTAATGGGGGGCCCGGGAGATAACATGGAGGTAAGGCGTTTGCCTTTCATGCAAAAGGTCATCGGTTCAAATCCCGGTGCCCCATATGATCCCCCGTGCCTGCCAGGAGCAATTTCTGAGCATGGAGCCAGGAGTAACCCCTGAGCGCTGCCGAGTGTGACCCAAAAACCACAAAAAAAAAGAGAGAGATTAATGGGGGGAGGGAAATAGATTCATATATTAATCTAATTAATTAATCAAGAGAATAAAAAGAAATTCGGAAATTTAGAGTCAGAATTTGAGTATAAAATGACAGTATGTTAGGGGATCCCAATCAGGTTTAAGCTGAAGTGCTTTGGGGAAAAGAAGTGCAGAAATGTTAGTTATATAATCACCCACCATGACCCATGACAGAGCTTTGGACTCACACTGTCGGTCTTGTTGTGGGACCCGTCCATTAGCAGAGGCCTCCACCCCATGAGAATGTTGGGTCTTCCCATGGTAGTGATCTCAGGGAGATTTCCTTTGAGAATGCTGTCTAGATGAAGGGCTTTTGTGTTTTACAGCTGGCAGAGCTCAGAGGAGTTCCTCGTGGTCTGTATGACGGACCTGTGTGTGAGGTGTCTGTGACACCCAAGACGGTCACTCCTGCCTCTTCGGCCAAGACGTCTCCTGCAAAGCAGCAGGCCCCTCCAGTCCGGAACCTACACCAGTCTGGATTCAGCTTGTCTGGTATGGCTATGGGTTGGTTTGTGGGCAGCTCTGCAGGTGCATGGTCAGTAAGAGGCGAGTCTGGAGTCACTATTGTTCAGAGTGTAATGGCCCCGAATGAGTGAAATATGCATGGGGGGGGGGAGAGAGAGAGAGAGAGAGAGAGAGAGAGAGAGAGAGAGAGAGAGAGAGAGAGAGAGAGGAGAGAGAGAGAGGAGAGAGGAGAGAGAGATATGCCTGCCAGACTACAATTTTTATTGAGTACCTCCCACTCCAAGTTTGCATGATACATGCTAAGTCAGAGAAATCTCTGTTTTGGTTAAAATCAAGTTGTAAAACAGATACAAAGAAACCAGGGATGATCTAATTTGGATAAAACCAGATTGTCAATTGTAAACCAACAACAGGGCAAAAGTAGAAATGTAGGACATTCTCATTTCCCCTGAGAAGTATTGACAGCTGTAGAGAAAGCATTCTTGGCCAGTGGCCTGTTTTGGGTTTAGAACCTTCACATTTCTCTATCACAAGTAATGCTATGGTGCTTACACTCTGTCATACCGAATACAGTCCTATGACATCTTATCAAAGCATATGTCCATTGTTGGAAAGGCTATTGTGCTTTCTCATACATCATTCCCTAGAGAGTGTTCTACAAGTTGTGCGTATGGAATTTCAGTCACTTAACTTCACATCTCAATTCCCTTCTCTAGAAAATGGGTTTAGGAGTAGCAGTAGCTAATCATGAAGTTGTACAGACTCAATGAATCAATGTGCATGGAAAGTGCTCAGATGGAGCCACTTATTGTTGTTATATTTGTTTGGATAGAGTGAGTCGGGACAGGTGAGAGGAGGGAATTCAGGTTTAGTCTTTCTTATTTTGAAACGATTAGTCCTTCACTTGGACCCTGACTAGAATTCTGCCTTTCATTCTTCTAGCTCTCTGACCCAGTTCCATATCCACAGTTGCCTGCCAGTTAAAGAGACAGTTACTCAGCTAGATTTTGTATTTCTTTTCAGATACACTCATTTCTAAAAATTTCTCATACATTCCCAATACAGATTGCTCATTTTAGAAAACCTTAGAAGTGAGCATATAGGAATGTATATGCCATCATTTCTCATCAGGCTGTTTACCTATCAAGAATAAAGTACTTCTTCTTGAGTTAGGTGAAAGAACAGGCTAGAAGGGAGGCCAGAGAGGGCTGAGTTCACAGAGAAGCCAGTGAGATCTGAACCCAGTGTCTTACTTTTATAAATAGTTCGACTTACAGGGAGTTTGTCCAACTCTCTTCGGCAAAGACTGCTTTTATGGTCTGAATCTTTGTCCACTTGGAGGCCCATGGGATTGGTCAGTTTTCTCCCTAGAGTGTTATTCCAGTTTATAGCAGGAATTCTTGTAACGTGCTTTTGACCCTCACCTTCTGTTCTTTGCAGGCGCTCAGATTGATGACAACATTCCCCGCCGCACCACCCAGCGTATCGTGGCTCCCCCTGGTGGACGTGCCAACATCACCAGCCTGGGTTAGAGTTCTTTACTGCCCACCGGGAGTGTGGGACAGGACGTCTGTCTGAGGACATTCTAAGACTTCCTTCCTTCCTTCCTACCTTCCTTCCTTTTTTTTTTTTTTAAGAGCCTGTGATAGTTACTGTGGGGCAGCCAGTTCATGGGGCTCCCTCTGGGACCCCTCCTTCCATCCTTTACCCAGAGTCACTGATTTTGCTCACCCACTTCCCTCCATACTACAGATATTCACACACAAGTCTGTCAACCAACCCCAATCACCAGAACCACATTCAACATTCAGACATATAAACAAAGCAAATTACAAGGAGGTCTTTCTCCTCTTTCTCGCCTCTGTTGTACTTAATCATCTTCCTTTTCATGGGGGGTGGGGAAGATAAAGTGAATTGCCCAGAGCTGCCTTTTTATTTTTAAAATTTTTTAGAAAAGTTTTGTTCATGGGGGTGGGAGGGTTAGGTAGGGTAGGAAGTGGGGAGGTTTTTTTTTTTTTAAGTACTAAATTGGAAAGCTTAATTCAATACTAATTCTATACAAGGGTTTGAACTGGACATCCTAATGATGCAATCATGTAACTAACCATCAAGCTGATTCAGGATTGTTGACGAATGTCCTATCATCCTGAGAGGCACCAAAATGTCCACATGCCATCTGTAGTCTTTCTTGTGGGTCACCTGTACATAAAGGGCAGATTTTCATTTTAGCCTAGATTTTGCTGCAGTTTAAGTCTATGGAGGACTCAGTTGTTTCTCCTGTTTGCCTCTTTTCCACTTTTCTCTCTCTCTACATTAAAGACTTCACATCTTTCTCTTTTCACTGTGTTTCCTCTAGCCCTTGGCTCTGAGATGCTGATTTTCTCTCCTTTCTACATTTTCATTCCAAATGATCAGGTCTATTAATTTACTGTGGTCATAAGAACCTATCTAGAAAGATTTGAGCTTGATTGGCAACCATAGTAAGACTGTCCCTATCCACAAAAGATTGGTGCTACCACCATTTGGAAGATATGCACTTGAAATATATGCCATGCCCTGTGCAGAGAAAAGGGTACAAGTTATCTAATCACACTATCCTGTGTGGGACCAAGAGTGGAACCATACCAAGAAGTTCAAGTCTGAGGCTACAGGATATCAGTTTTTCCCCTGTGCACACTGTGCAATGTTAGTGACTAAATAACCATCGAATCTGTAATTTTAACTCCTTAACCAAGTGAGCTAACTAGTCTCAAGTAACCCAACCCAGAAGTGTTGAATAAGTGGGAGTCTGACCCATAACTGTTTTGTGCAGTGTCTTTGGAATTATAATGCATATGGTGGCTTCTTTTTGGGGAAAGAGGTGGAGACAACCTCAGTTTTTTTCTCCAAATATTAAAAAAAATCTAAAACACTAATAGAGGATAGGTAGCCCTTCTGAACTCAGAAAAACCTTCGGGAAATTTGACCTAAAATTCATTTCACTTGACCAGAGCCGGGGAAACTAGTTTTCTTAGTGGTACGTCATGTTAGCGCTGTGGTAGGAAGGACTCACTTTGTGTTAACTGTGTGGTCTTGATTAAGGCCATAGCTGAGCTTGGGATCTATTTCCCTTTCCTGTCTCCTCAATAATACTTTCCACCAGCTGCCTCTGTACTCATCTCCACCTCTGCTGATCTGTGTCATGTTTCCTTCCAGACATGTTTACAGGTTATCCTGAGCTCTCTCCTAATGTTATGTTGGCAGGCTTTTATAAAACCAAATCTGCTTTTGCAAAGCGTAACACAAAAACATAGGTCATTCCATTATCACACTTGTCTCTGTATTTTTTGCCTTTGGGGTTATGGTAGGGTGTATTTTTTGTTGTTGTTTATTTGTTATTTTAAAAGTAAATTGCACTTTTAAAGAATAATTGGTTAACTTAATATATTTGCTTTCTTTTCTCATCTGCACTTAGAGGAAATTTAAACAAGTCGGAAAAAAATTTTTGTTTCAATTCTAAGAAACACTTGCAGCTCTTTAGTATTCACTTGAGTCTTCCTGTTTTTCCTGTATGAACTCATGGTGATTTTTGGTTATTTTCACTGTTTTCTTAAAGCAACTGAAAACCTGAAAATTTCTGCAGGCTGTGTCAGCATGTTTACCTGTTGGCTTGCTTTGTGTGTCTGTTAAATGAATGTCATATGTAAATGCTAAAATAAATGGACAGTGTCTCAGAACTGAGTAACTGCAGTGACTTGATGCTCTAAAACAGTGTAGGATTTAATAATAGATGGTTTTTAATCTTTGGAATTGTGATTGTGACCCATGAGTGGAGGAACTTTCAATGCTAAAGCTGATAATATGTGTAGCCAGAAGAGTATCTTTGAATTTTTGTTTTGTTTTGTTTTGTTTTGTTTTTGGTAACCACTGTCTTAATGGCAAAATAATTATGGTAAAAAACCAAGTCTCGTGTTTATTATTCCCTCAGAACGCTGTGTTATATTACCATGAAACACTTAATAAAGCAATCTGTGGTTGTTTCAGGGGTGTGTCTGTGTTGAGATGTTCACAGAGGCAACTGCTTGAGCTCAGCTGCCCCTCCAAAGCATTTGGGTCACCTCTGGCTTTGTTTTGTTGATTGGAGTCACTCGAGTCCTCACTGCCTGTCTGAGTTATTAAGGCCTAGCCACTGAAAGCAAATGTTGAGTGTCAGATATGCGTGGATTCTAGTCCACAATCCAGCTCGAGGAAAAGTGGGCAGGGCCCCAGAAGTTTGTATAGTTACACCATAGGGCTCCCTGTAGCCTTAGGGCTTGTTTACCCTTCAAAGCACTGGAGGAATGGGGCTATAGTAGAATGGGAGATAATAGATTTGCCTTAATTCCAGAGCTCATATTCAAGACACAATCACTGGGCTGCCCACCAAACAAGTCCTACAATGCACATTTAAGAAAGTTGTAAAAGCCCAGAGGGCTGAATGCTTTTCACCACACTTCCCTGTTCACTGACATTGGCTTTAGTGACTTTGATAGCAACTTATCAAATAAAATAGGTTTGTATCTGGGGCTCCCTGGACCTATCTTTTGGTAGAATCTTTTTGCCTTCCTTTCTCTTGTTTTCTGTCCAGCACTGATAAAACAGGATATGTTTTACCAAAATATATAAATCAAGTTTTTGTAAAGTGAATGAAAGGAAAGTTAGAGTAGGATAAACAAGATATGGCCAGAGTAAGCTTAGTCCAATATGCCCATTGTGAGGTTATAAACTTGTGAGAGAGCTCTGATTGTTCTAGCTAGAAACACACAAAAGAAAAATGCGTTATAACATTCATGGTAACTAAAAGATAAAAAGATAAAAATAATGATAACTAAAAGATAAAAGATAAAAATATTAGTTTTCCAGAAGGAATACAGAGATTTGTCAAGTATTGGGTCCTAATAGAATGTTGAATGTAGGGCTGACTGGTATCCTGCAATTCCCTCAGTGTCCAGGGCTGAGCACAGGAAGCTGTTTATGACATTTATGTCTAGAATTAGCTGATAACCTCAGGTCCATGACTTATCCTCTAATTCCCTCTCTGGCTTCATCTTATCTCAAGAGAACTCTCATGCCTGTGAATATCCTAGTTTGTGTCCACACTGCAAAATTGCTACCAAAAAGCTAGTCTGAGAGTTACCTGCACCAGTACATGTCATGTTTTTCTAATGACAGATTTAGCAGAGG
>PVKC010018487.1:0-19309 GCA_004027635.1 Crocidura indochinensis
CAGCATCACTCATATTAAAAGCTCAGAGGTCAAGGCAGCATCTGCCAGATACAGCTTCTTTTCATCCTCTATTGTTTCTTGACTTCTACTGCAGTAGTATAGGTAAATAATCATGATTCAGGTGTGCAGTGTATTTGGCATAGTTTTCACCCCTTAGACCAGGCCCTCATATGAATGTGAAAGTTTTATACCTTGAATATTCCTTCTCAGTAAAAGTTTAGATTGACAAAAGGAGGCTTTTCTTAAGAAAGCAACTTCTGTCCTTCAAGAACCTCTTCTCTCATTTCTTGTTGAAATTTTTCTGGTTCAGTTTTAAAGTTTATTTTTTTCCTCTAGATTTAAATGTTTTGTTGTGCATTTGCTGTGACAGGGGTAGGAAAGAAATATTTTCTGCTAGTGTTACTTGGGGAACTGGATGTGATGCTGATAACTGTATGTGCCAGGCAAAACCACGTGTAATGCCTAAACAATGAAATGTTTCTTCAGTCCTAACTGTAACATCTTAAAAACTATAAATGATTTAATTTTGAATCTATTTTTACTTAAATTTTTCTTTAAAATTATAAAGGTTTTGCTTCACTAGTTAAAATATCATTAAAATTTGAAGTGGAGTAACTTGAGTTTTTCAGATATCTGTGTTGTGGCACTCAATGTTCATTTTCTCCTTTTAAGATTTTATTTTATTTTATTTTATTTCTTGATTTTTGGATCATACCTGGCGGCGCTCAGAAGTTATTACTGGTTCTGCTCTCAGAAGTCGCTTCTGGTAGGCTCAGGGAATCAGATGGAATGCCTGCATTCAAACCGGGATTGTCTTATGTTGTCCATGTCCAAGGCAAATGCCTTACCGCTGTGCTATTGCTCCAGTTCCATAAGATATTTTTTCACTATGATTCATGTTAGGATATTTTACAGAGTAAATTTCAATTATTAGTTTTGTTGCTTTTCTGATAACTGGGTTATTTTTGTATTTAAAGACATTTTAAAATTTTGGGATCCTCCTCCCATGTTTTGATTTGGTAATTGCTTGTGTTCCTTTAATTTTTTTTTTACTCTTATTCATTTTCCATTCTCATATTTCTTCTCAGATCTTACATCTGTTTATACTATTTCTAACTGTTCTAATTTTTCATCTTTTTGGTTTGATAAAACTTATTTTTGTTTTAATTTGAAACAGTGTATTTGAATATCTGAGACTTTTATTTTACTTTTATTTTTCTTTCATTTTATCCTGGGTCTTAAGCTTGATTTTTTCCCCCTTGGGCCACTGCTAGAAATCTGGGGTTACAGCTCGTTTTGTGCTTTGAAGTCACATTTACAATCTTAGGGAATATATATGCTAGAGATGGAATCTGAGTTAACTGCATGCAAGACAAACGAACTACCCACTATACCTTCTCTCAGGCCTTCCTGTTTGATTTTTATGCAATTTATGTCTTTTTTCTTGCTTGTTTTGGTTTAGAGACTAATATACAACAGTTATGCAACAGGAATTATTCCTGACTCTAAACTCAAGGGTCACTCCTAACAGTGCTTAGGGACCATATGACACTTAGGGGATGAGCCTACAAGCTTAATCCTTATACTGTGTTTTTACTCTTTATTTTCCATCATCTTAAACTATTTCCTCTACATTGTCTTTTGCTCTATTTTTCTTCTGTTTCTTTTATTGTTTTCCCTACTTAGATACTGATGCTTCCTGATGAAAATTTTTGTTGAAATCAGACAAAAATTAGATTATTTAGGTTACAAGGGACTCTGAAACCAGGCAGAAGATATTCCTGCTACTCTCTAATTGATTATTCAAAACAGAACTTTATGGTTTCAGTTTGAATTGTTGAAAAATCCTTTCAGGCAAATGCTTCCTTCACTTACCTCCTTTCACTTTTGAGAATCTTTTGTCTGACTGAGCAGTGCCTGGAGGCAATACTTTTGATATTTCTGAGGTCTTAATTTTGTTCTCAAACTCTCTATTTTATCTTTATAACATACTTTTCTCTGAGTATCCTGGATATAATATTTGCTTAGAGAATATTTCTTAATTGTAGTATCATTTGCAGAGGTGGAGAATTTGTAAAATTAGCCATCCAATTATTTATAGCTTAATAACTATTTCTTTAACTCACCACTGTCCTCTTAAAATATGCTATGAGAAACAAGAGTAAAATAGACCAACTTTAGGCTTTCTGGTCAGATGTATCCTCAGCTAGACTATTGTGTCTTTGGGTACATTCTCCATCTTCCACATGACTCAGAAACTAATCATTATCTGCTACTGGTTATCATGGTTTTTCTGTTCTTTCCCGATAGTTTCTGACATCATTTGTTCCCATTGCATTTTAAAGCCTCAACAATAATTTCAAAATCTCAAATATTATGTATTGTGTTTACAAGGTGAAAGCATTCACTAGCATTGTTTTTCCTCAGAATACTAATGGCCTTTTTGCATATGCTCCTCACCTTCCCCAAAGTTACTGTACTTCTGTGGTTTGATAAAAGTAAGTCACAAGTTTAGTACAAAACATTTTTTTTTGGATGGCAACACCCAGTGGTTTTTAGGGCTTATGTCTTCTGACTCTGCAGTTGGGAATCACTCTGGAAAGGCACAGAATACTATCTGGGATGCCAGGGATCCAACCAGGTTCAGTTACATGCAAGGCAATTGTCCTAATGTTGCACTCTCTCTACCCTCACCTCCAAACTGCATTATCTACTCACAAGTTTTCTGTTATTCAAAAGCACACAGCTCCTCAGTTTAGCAGGTTAAAGCTCTAAACATTTATCATATCACAGTTATTATGAGCCATAAACATGAATCTATCTTGCTAGATAGTTCAGACATAAGGTCATTCTGATGTTTCATTCAAGCAGTTAGACAATCATTCAAAAAACTTCTAGGCTCACTCATATGATTGACAAGCTTTCATTTCTTTCTGGCTCTTAGAGTCCGGACCTCAGTTTCTTGCCTCTGTAGAAGGTTACTGAATAGCTACTTGATATATCAGTATATTTTTCTGAGATAAATGGGCTAAAAGATGTAGCTTTGCAACCTCTAATCTCCCCAGTGCCATAGGATATGCTGTCGTTATTGCCTCTGTTTGTTACATAACCAACAACAAAGTGGAAAGTGGAAAGATGTGAACACTAGGGTGTGGTATTCTTGAAAATCCACTCAATAGGTTGTTGACCTCACTGAGTAAAGCCGCTGAAGATCATGAATAGCAAACTCAGAGTTTTGATTGATATACAAGTGTCTACTTGGGAGCAGGATGTTTGTTGACATTACGCATAATTTCTCTTGGCAAAATTTTCACACTGAAGACAAGCAACAAAATGCAATATTGAGTAACTCATTTTATGGGTCATTAGATTTAATGGAATATCAGGGTTTGTTTTGTTTATTAATTATCATTTGTTTCAAATACCTTTTAATAAATAAAATTCAGGGCACTTCCTTTAATCAGGACATTTTTAAAATCAAATTTCTGCAAGACTTTTTTTGAGTCAATGGTTACTTAAACTGATAGTCAACATAATATTATGTACAATTTGATTTTTCTCCTGGATTTATGTAATGGCCTGTAAGCATGGCTTCAGAACTCATGGAATATAGCTTCTTTAGAACAATTACCATATTTATGAGATCTGATCTGCTTTTGTAATTTTTAAGGTGTGGTTCAAAAGAAAATTTATATAGACCATGACATATTTTTGTTATAAGAATGTGGAAGATATTACATATTGATCTATTTTTAAATAAAGGTGCTATACATATTTTTTCTAAGAAAGCTGATTATATTTAAAAATAAAAAATAAAAATAAAAGGTATCATTTTGGAGATACCCTAGATTAGATTGAATTATGGTGGGAGCCGGGAGGTGGCACAGGAGGTAAGGTGCCTGCTGCCTTGCCTAGGACGGACCACGGTTCGATCCCCCGGTTCCCATATGGTCCCCCGTGCCTGCCAGGAGCGACTTCTGAGCGTGTAGCCAGGAGTAACCCCTGAGCGTCACCGGGTGTGGCCCAAAAACCAAAAAAAAATAAATAAATAAATAAAAAGATTGAATTATGGTGCCAATTTCTTGAATCTTGTTTGTGTATTTGCGTGGTACTCAAGATTGAACTCGGAGATTCATATCCCAAGTCATGTGTTCTATAAGGTCCTCCACGACCCTATTTCCTTTCCTTTTAGGACCTCATGTAACTCAATTTACCCGGGGGCCGCAGGAGGCAAAGTCGGGGTGATCCTTGAGTGTAAAGTCAGCAGTAAGCCTTAAATATTGGGGGGTGGACCCAAACAACTAAAACAAAGCAAAACTAAAAAGAATTCCTCTAGAGCAGGGCAACAAAATATTATATGGAGAGGCGCAGGCCCCAAACGGAACTATGTAATAAAATGTTTTCAGGTGAATTTCTTAAGGCATTATAATTAAATCAGCACTTCACAATTTTACATATAGTAGTTTATGTTTGTTTTGTGACCACTTGGATATACTCAATGTTTACTCCAGGCTTTATCTATAGGGACTCTGAGGAGGGCTTGGAGGACCATATCGTTTTCAGGTAATTGATTGCAGGTCAGCCACATGCAAGGCAGGGCTTCTACCTTCTGTACTTTTGGTCTGGCTACTCAAAATATTATATTTTGTACAATTGCTTTTCTATAGTGCTCTTCAAAACGATAAAATTGTATAAATTAAAAACAAACTAATGATTACTTTGGTGTTGAACATGAGCATGACAGGAAAATGTCATAACCCTGGGAAATTCCTTTGTAATTAATAATGAAAATTATTTTAGTAAAATTAATTTTATGAGAAGTAAGGAACTTCAGAATTATATTTGGAATATTAGCATCTGCACCATAAAATGATGCATTATGAGAGCATGCATATAGCAGTTAACTTATTTTTGATTTTTAATATTGTTTAAATCATAGATATGAGAAGTCTATCTTTAAATTACAAATCAAATTAACTATCAAAGTTGTATTGATATTGCAACTGAATTGAAGGTTATTCTTTAAGGCTATATATAATATTAACATTAATATAGTTACGTTATTTTTGTATTAAAATTAAGGCTATCCTTGATGAAGACTCAAATTTTTATTTTTTATAAAAATGCCATGTAACTAATAATAGCTTAACTATTCATAAAATGAAAATTCTATGTCCACTTTTAAACTCAGTGTGGCTATAGTATTCTCGTAAATTGGCATTTGAATTAAAAATAATTTTGGTTTTTAGCATTGAAACTAAATAAAGCTTTATAATGATTAATTTCTTCAATAACGTTTTGATAATTTAATTTGTAAAATATCTAACAAAAATTATAAAATATTTAAAATAATAAAATCATGATGGCATATATACGATTTTTGTTTATTTTAGGTGGGGTGTCACATCTGATGGCATTGAGAGGTTACTTCTGGTTCTTTACTCAGAGATCACTTCTGGCAGTCTTGTAATATTTCAAAGTCATCAGTAAATATGATTTTATAACTATATAAATTTTAAATTCAGAAACTACTAAAATTAACAACCATTCATTATGACTCATATGAATTCTATTCTTTACATGGGATAACCCTTGGTTCTGCACTCAAGGATTATTACTCCTGGAAGGGATCAGGAACTATATAGGGTACGTGGGATAGAACTGATATTTGCCATGTGCAAAGCAAATACCTTACCTTCTGTACCATTACTTCAGCTCCTCATTTGAATTATTATAAAAGAAGTCTTCATTAAAAAATCTATATATAGTGACAAATGTTTAAAATTAATTGATTTGAATTTTGTTAAAATCTTATCAACTTAGATTTGATAGCATTTGTAAGCAACTTTGATAATGGAAAGAAAAGAGCAGATCATAAATATATACAAGAGCACAATTTATAAATGACTTGACATATCAAAACAAATATATCAAATATTTCAAAGGAAACAAATTATATGTAGGAAATTGGTTTGTGTTTTGAAGAATTATCAAAATAGTGCCATAGAACCTATTATCTTTAAATTCATTTAGGGATTTATTTGTTTTAAAAGAATAATACTGTGGTTGCACACTTCTGGATAACTACAGATTGTTAAGGTATATTATATATAAGTTATATTTCAATGATTAATCAAATTTTTCATCTCTGCCAAAATACTATTCATATCTAAATCTTTGTAGTAGATTTCTCCTTATTATATTTAGTTGGTTTCTATTTTTCTAATAAAAACAGACTGCAATGATCATTATTTGTATGTACATAAGGTTTAAATTGAGGTAGAGTTATATATTCAGCAATTTGAAATGGAATGCCATTTTCACAGAAATCACATAAATATATTTGTGCTCAACTGAATCCCCAAATGATTATTTTATGAAATATGATTTATTCACTTGATTTTCATCAATTTCTGGCATGTCTATTTGCTCGATGGTCTCTAATTTAATTTGGGTTCACATATACCTGAAAATGCTCCGTTTTACAGCTGTCTGAACAAATTATGAGCGAAAGCAAATTGAAATGTGTGTCAAGTATTTCTCGCAATATAAAAACTTGAATTATCCTGTAAAATTGGCCTACCAAGTTTAATGTTTTCCTCAAACCTTCATATTACTCTCTCACAAACATAAATCTAATGATAAAAAATAGGGAAGAGAAAATAGCCTCAGTGTTTCCAATTCTAAAATATATAACCAAATGATTTTAGAACGTTTATTTGTTTAAAGATAAGATGTTACTTTTTATCAGTTCTGTGGAATTTGGAGAGGAATTTCATTTTTCCTTGTGGATCCTATATTCTTTAATCTGTAGTAAGGTTTTTATTTTACTTTATATATTATGAATATTCACTAATCACTTTATAATAGGTATTTTCTAACTGACTAATATAAAAATGCTGTATTTTAGAATAAGCATGAGAAATGTTTCTTCAGGTGTGATTATTAGAGAATGTATCTCATCTACTGGGTAGATATAATCAAGTCTACCAAACTCATGAAATAGTAGGACTTATATTTTTTCAATTGGCTGTATCAGACTTCACCAGTCCTTTATTATCTATGAAACATCTATAAAATAGACAACACTATTATATAATTTTCTGAAAACAAAGCAATTAATGTGAAAACTAAATATAAATATAAAATTAAACTTAATTAGACTACTAAAATTTTGAGAATCACCATTCAATCAATAAATTCTTCCCACAGTATGCTTTGTCAGATATTTTTCTATAGAAACTTATCCAATTGCTCTGCTTGTACCCCACTCATTTGAATTGTATGTGAATTTAGAATATCCTCCAAAAAGGGAATATTTGCACTCTTGTGAATCAATATAGTTTCAAAAATTACTATTAATCAAACATAAAATTGTGGAACAAAATGTAATAAAACTTCTGTGCATGTTAGAATTTCTGTGAATACTAAAAAGACATTACTTTGAGGGTGTCTGTTAGAAGTAAAATTTATTTGATTTTAGTCATTTAATCATGCTTCTATGATATACAGGCTGGGAAACATTGCAGAAATTCCTCAAACCATAGCTCGTCATTTGTATAATCAAGAAAAAAATAACAATTCAAGTATTCTAAATGTTTAGAAAAACTAAAGATAGCAATACTTTCAACATTTCTATCAGTAATTAAATATTCCTAGTTCTCTTGTATGAAAAATGAGCATGAATATTGCACCAAGACTAAACACTTAACTAAAATTCACATTTGTTTGTATGTCTGCTTGCTTGGCTTGATTGCATTTTGATTTTTTCCTACTACATTTCCTAGCTTAAAGTTTATTGTGTCATTTATGGAAAGTTGAATTTAGTATCAAAGTTAGAGCTGATATGTGTTATTTCTCCTTTTGGTGTTGCAAGTACTCTAGAATTAGATTTTGCCCTGTGATATTTTTTTCTTTTGTCTGGAATGGACATAACATCTGAGGAAATTGAGGGAGACATATTTTGAAAGACATTTGAAAAATGGTAGTTAGTGCTTTGGTCAGTCTGGCTCTCTGAATGATTGCAGGTAGGACTCCTAATCCCTTTAATCCCTTGTCCAGTTGCTCATTAGTTTCTCAAACAGTAATTAAAGTTCTGCTATGCTTATCGCGCACTTTCCATTGTTAATTTTATTATTAGTTAGACTTTCCCAACACATTAAGTTGGTTAAATAACTTTTCTAAATTCCCAGACTTGCTAAACAGAGAGAATTCTTAAATCCATCTGAGTGAAAGGATTTGAAATCCAGTTTCTCTACTCCCATGAATGCTCAATATGTGCGGCTGTGTCTGAAGATATATAAGTGCAGATATAGCACCATCTTCTTGTTGTGACCAATCACCAAGTATAAGGGCTTCTAAAAGACTTGATATAGTCAATAGACTCCTGCATCATTCATAAATATATTTTGTGTTTTAATTTTTCTTTTGGTGCTGTAAGTGCTTATGAACTACTTTCGAAAAAAGTCACTGTGGGCTTTAAATGTGTGTCCAGATTCTTTTCCATTTATTGATTTTTTTGGAACTCCCTCAAGAAAGTGTTTTGTTTTATAAAAATTAAAAGTGAGGATTAATTTTCTAAGGGCATTTGCTCAAAAGAATACAGGGTATTGGAGCTTTGGCAATAGTATATTGCATAAGATGCTTGCCTTCCACAAAGCTGACCCAGGTTCAAATCCTTTTATGCCAAAAAGAATTGTCTCCGGATTCAGAATACTTCCATTTACTCCACATACTTCCAAAATAGAGACTGAGCCTAAATAAATGCAAAGACACTTAAAGAAATGTAATATCAACCAACTGTTTAAGAAGTTTAACGTCTTTCAACATTTTTGAATCACTGCCAATGTAAGATAAAAATCTAACTTTCTGTCTTCAAAATTATTTTATTCAAATTTCTAACAAAGCTATTTTAACATACTTTAGGTTTTTCAAAATATTCAGTAGTATTTTATTTATTAAATTCTTAGATATTTAAAATTTGAAATAACAGATAAATTATATAGGATGAAAGAGATCTGGAAAAGGTGAGTTACAGGAGAAAATAAATCACAATGTAATATCTTTTATGATTGAATAGTAGTGAGATAATAGAATTGTAGGGCCCTCAAGAGAATAGCAGAAAATATTTCATAAAGTGACAGTAAGGTGGAAAGATAATAACGTCACCCTAAACTTTATAGAACTAGGTTTCACTCAAGACCAAGAGGTCAAAGAATGTTCAATTATAAAATAAAGGTACGTGGCATTTTTTCTTTGTTTCTACTGAAGCATATCTGTCATGTCTTATAGCTTGTCTCATCTCTCTCCCTGGGTAGGGTTCATAATAACTCAAGTAAAACTCAGCACTTCCTAGCACCCACACCATCCTTTACTAAGAGTAGAATAAGTTATTTAAATTAATGTTCTTCCTTAGCATTTTCCACTTATTTAGATTAGCAGCAAGTATAATTCCCCAGGGCTAGTTATAGTTGATGAGTAATGTGTTTAACTTGTAAACACCTGACCCAAGTTCTGTCCAAGCATTCCTTATGATCCCCTCAGCGCCAAGAGTGATTCCTGAGTGCAGAACCAGTAGTTAACCCTGAGTACTGCTGCATATGACCCCAAATAAACAAACAAGAAAATAAAATCCCCAATGATATTCAGGGTATTGTAATTTTGTCACCGGTGGCAAAGACTTAATCACATTGCCAAATAATGCTGCCCTCTGCTTGATAGTGACCTTGCAAGAACAAGCAACAAGCAAACAAACAACATACAGTGTCTGTAATGCATGGGATAGTAAAAGTCTACACAAGCTCTTACTTGAACACTTAAGCTCTTCCAGTCCCACAGAGGTAGGTAACTTTCAGGAATTACTGAGGCCTAATTGATGAACTGAAGCCTCACTGTGAGCCTAGATTTTTCTCTTGGAGAAAAGACTGAAACCCAAGCTTCTCCAGTTTTCTGCTTATGTTTTGGAAAAAAGAAAAGGCATTTTATTTAAAATGAATATGGGAGACAAAGAAAGGCTTTCAAGAAGGAATGCAAAGTTTTCCAGAAAACAGGAGACAATTGAGATCAAAGAGGGGCCCGGGAGATAGCATGGAGGTAAGGTGTTTGCCTTTCATGCAAAAGGTCATCGGTTTGAATCCCGGTGCCCCATATGGTACCCCGTGTCTGCCAGGAGATCAAAGAAAGTAATTATACACCCAGTTGGATGTAGAACATGCAACAAAGGCAATACAACCTTATGCTTATTTTGGTGAAGTCATTTTTACAGTTTTCTTAAAAGATAACCTGTCTGAGGATCTCTACAGGTAAAAATTCATTGTTAAGGTATTGTCAAGAAAAAGGAATTTGAACTTCTGGTTTACATTTTATATAAAATTTAAATATATTATAATTAGTATTAATTTATATTTAGTTAAATATAATTTAAACCCAATTTAATTTAGGTAAATATAATAATTATATAATTTAGTTAAATATATAAAAGGGTCTTCTGTTTCCCTCTGATATTTTTCCTTAACAAAGGGATTGAGACTTTTCTGTTTGGGCTGATGTCATTCAAAATCTTTTTAATCGATAGTTCTTGCATAATGATCTCCACAGGCTCTAGAATTCAAACTTCTGGGCTGTAGACAGAATAACTTTTTTCCACATATTTTTGTTTCATTTCTTCCAGAAACTCATCCATTGTTAAAGGGGTTATTCTAACTTTTTTTTTTTTTTTGGTTTTTGGTTTTTGGTCACACCCGGCAGTGCTCAGCAGTCACTCCTGGCTCCATGCACAGAAATTGCTCCTGGCAGGCACGGGGGACCATATGGGGCACCGGGATTCGAACCGATGACCTTTTGCATGAAAGGCAAACGCCTTACCTCCATACTATCTCCTGGGACCCATTATTCTAACTTCTTTACCTCTTTCAGTTTCTTTTGGGCATTACTATAATTTCCCAAGTATTCATTGGGATAGTGTAGCAATGACTTAAAATAAAAGCTCTATAAAGGCAGAATAATTTAGGACTTCAATTTTACTTGTGTTAATGATCTTGGACCAAGCTAGCCCTTATTTTTCTTTATGTAAATAAAAATATAAGAAGACAACAAAAAAGGGAGAGATGATACATTTTAGAATAACTTAAAAACAAAAATGCCTGAATAGTAACTGATATTCTTGTGATTTAGGTTTGCCTATTTTATTTTTGATTTTTTGGCTATGCCCGGTGACACTCAGGGGTTATTCCTGGCTATGTGCTCAGAAATCTCTCCTGGTTTGGGGGATCATATGGGACGCTGGGGGATGGAACCACAGTCCATCCTAAGCTAGTGGCATGCGCCACTCTCCAGGCCCCAACTTTGCCATTTTTAAATACTTTCCAGACAATTGCTATGAAAATAATTAAAGAAAACATTTAAAAACTAATTTTTTAACCATAGTCAACAACTTCATGTGATTAGTGAATTGAATATATAAAATGTATTTCAGACATGGATAATTTCTCTGGTCTTCTGTGGTTCCAATTTATTTGATCTATGATTAGATTAAATTATTATATAATTAGTATATTAATTATTATATAATTATTATAGTTAATAATTATTAATTATATAATTATATGTAATTATATAATTTGATCAATAATTATAATGATTTGTTCTATAATATAATCATGTTGTCATTAAATACCTCGGAATTTCACATTTTATTTCTCATTGCTTTTCTGCTGATTTCTTCTTGACTCTACCAAGAATTACTTTTACCATATTTACCTGAATGATTCTTGTGTATCTTTAATTAATTTATTAGTTAATTTTGGTTTTTGGTCACAACCAAAGGCCCTGAGGGGTTACTTCTAGCTCTGTGCTCAGAAATAGCTTTGTGCAGGCATGGGGGACCATATGGGATGTCTGATTCAAACCACCTTCTGTCCTGGATCAGCTGTATACAAGGCAAACATCGTACAGTTGTGCTATCTCTCCCACCCATATTCTTCTGTATCTTTTTTTTTTTTTTTTTGGTTTTTGGGCCACACCCTGTGACGCTCAGGGATTACTCCTGGCTATTCGCTCAGAAGTCGCTCCTGGCAGGCATGGGGGACCATATGGAGAACCGGGGGATCGAACCGCAGTCCATCCTAGGTTAGCACAGGCAAGGCATGCACCTTACCTCCAGCGCCACCGCCTGGCCCTCTGTATCTTTAAATCTAAAAGTTCACAATTATTTTTGAAATGCTTCTCAAACCTAGAACGTGACTACCTAAAATAATACCTAATGATATTATCCAATAACAAATTACTCAAGCTCAGAGGCTCTAACTTTAATTTTGTCAACAGAAGATGTAGAGCTGACACACAGCAAGCACCTAGTATATTTTCAGAATACAAACTGTGTTTAATATTAATGTCTACCCAACTACTAAATTCATATTTGATTTTCCTCTGTATCCTGATGGCAAATTAGGCTATTAACATTAATTTTACATTTTGGAATTCAATTCTATATCCTCCATACTCCCATAACCTACATCTATTAATATCAAACTAAATTAATCAAATGTAATTTGCTGGAGATCACATATTTACTTTTTTAATTAAACTTTCTTAATGCCATTATGACTTATGCTTTTAATACTGTTTCTGAATGATAGCTTTATTATGTAAAATTTTATTCTATCACTATAGTAAAGTTCAAAATTATTCAGAAGGACAGAATACATTTAATATAGCATGAAACATTTGAACAATATGATAGGAGGCTACACATGTAGCCTAGAGTTGGAAATGCTAAATGGCTTATTAGTTATAATTAGGTATAGTTATGTACTTCTAGATTTTTTCTAGAACAAAACTATCTTATGGATTTATTTCTGTATAGCATTCCACAATATATAAATAAACTTTTAGTTGCCTACATTGCCAACAATGTTTGTGCTCAATAAATCATTACAGCATGAGATAGAATTTCCAAAAAGAACTACAGAAGGGTGAGAACACTGATTTAAACTGATGTATTAAGAATTTGAAATTTTTTTTTATTTGGGCCACAACTGGTGGTGTTCAGGGGATACAACTAGCTCCGAGCTCAGAATTTACTCCTGGAAAGCTCAGGGAACCATATGGAAAGCCGGGAATCAAACCCAGACTCATCCTGGATCTGCTGCATTTAATGCAAATGTTCTATTATCTATCACTGTACTATGTCTCTGGCCCCGACAATTCATATTTATGTGATTTAGATTAATCTCTCTACTTTTCTTTTTATTCAAGTGCACATGTGTAACAATGTATTATATGTCTAAATATAAGCATGATAATTTTTTTCATCCTACTCAATCCACATAGCTGAAGTGAATATAGCAGTAAATATATATTATATCACTTAGATAAGGTTTAAAATTTCATTGACTTCAACATGTTCTATAAATTTAAGATAGTTATAGCAATATAACTGACCACTATTAAATATTTCTATGCTTCAATATAAAATTGTCAAATTATCCATGCATCATGTATCAATAAATGTATTAACCACTTCAGAAAAATGTAACTGTGTTTATAAGATAAATGTTTCTAAATCTTCATTCAGAAAATATTTCGAAATCAAAGACTATATTAATTCCATTTAAACATATTTTGACTTGGTGCCGGGCAGTGGCACTGGAGGTAAGGTGCCTGCCTTGCCTGCACTAGCCTAAGACGGACCACGGTTCGACCTCCCCCCTCTTCCCATATGGTCCCCCAAGCCAGGAGCGACTTCTGAGCGCATAGCAAGGAGTAATCCCTGAGCGTCACCGGGTGTGGCTCAAATACCCCCCAAAAATATTTTGACTTTAAAATTATATGGCAATGAGACATAAAGTGTTACTAAATAAACACATGACATTTACTATAATTCATAGGAATTTGAATTTTTTATCTTAGAAATAGTGCAGAGAAAATAAAGTGAAAATGTTAGCATGTGAATAAGGTTATTATTTACATTATATATAGTCAAGGGCAGCACTTTTCAGAAGTCTTACTAAATGTCAAGTTTAATTATAAATCTGAAAGAAAATTGAATTAATAATATCTTTATAGTGGCTTTTGAGGATTTGAGGATCTCTAAAATCTTACTTCAATCAACTTCATTTCAATTGTCAATGTAGATAGCTATCAGATATGTTGAGAAAATATATTTTCAACTATCATTTTAACGGGCCTAAAAAAGTAAATAATAACTACAAACATATATCAGAAAAGTCTATAACCTATAGTTTAATTTAAATCGCCAACAGAGAAGTGATGTTTATCTCAAAAGTGTATGATTTAAATTTTCTGACTTTGAAATAAAATGTCATTAGGGCAATCATGCAAGAAAGTAGAAAGAAATCTAAGAAATTACATGCATTAGTTTATGTGCTGAGTAATAAATTATCACAAACTCGTTAATGTAAAACAGCTCAGAAAAGCTATACTTGATATTATTCTTCACTTTCTTATTTTTTACAATTTTAAAACTCCAAAAGTGTAGAAATCCTCGATAAAGTAAGTTTATTGTTACTGCTTTCTTTTTCAATATCATGTGCTCATTTTGTGTGTCACATTTAATTCAAGTGTGTGCTTTTTTAAAAGTATACACATTAACAAACTTTATTGTAGTTCATATAATATAAATATAACTTTCATATTGTTAAAGTGCATGAAGGAATGTCGCAAGAAGCTCAACCTCAAGAGTTTATTAGTTACCTTGTCTTTATAGCTAACCTAATCAGTTTCAGCTTCTTTCCCAGTGGAATTCTCAGATAAATCTGTCTGGGCTACTAAGTCAGCGTTACTACATAAGTTTTATAATATTACTTATTTCTCCCTTGAAAACAAGCAATTTTGTATGATATGAATTATCTTTCCTTTCTTTTGCTAATAATCTTTTCTCATCTTTATTACTTTAAAAAAGCCTTTTGCTCTTTTTTGGGGGGTTGTTTTATTGTCTTTTTTTTCTTTATTTTTTTTTTATCTTTTTGTAAAATCTTGTATCTTGTTTCTATTACAGTTTTTATAATTTGCTACTGTACACTGAGTCATAATCTCTGCAAAACTATGAGGAGAGGAAGAGAGAGAAATATTCTTTCTCATCCGGAAACTTGAATGGTGAAGAATCTGTGACTTATGGTTGACTACATTTCTTCATAAATAGGTTTTAAAGAAAGCTGGGCTCCTTATTGACTGTTGCTCAATGGTGGCTATCAACTCCTAGAAGCTGCATTTGATTCCTAGAATAAGTTGCATTTCCTAAAAATTCATAGCAGTTCTTTGACAATTGTAATTCCCCATTCAAACTGCAGAATTTGCCACGTCAGTCAGGAGTCTATAGTAGACCAATCGGCAAAACATTGCTTTTATTGTTTGTGTGTCAAAAAAATCAAATCTAGGGAGTAATGTATGCAAAGTATGAAATTTATCACCAAAGTATCCCATGTCACTGGTGTCCATAATGTAAGAGTTGCAAAACTAACATTTCATTATCATCTTTGCTAAATTCTATTAGCCAATGGTACACAAGATTTTTCCCATACAAGGGGGAGAATCTAGTTTTAAAGGGTGTTGCAGTAGTTTATTAGCTGCAAATAGCTTTACTTTCAAAGATTTTTGTTATCAGTGAGATTAAAAAATATCAGGGCCAGAAAGATGGCACAGCGGTAGGGTCCCATATGGTCCACCAGGAACAATTTCTGAGAGGATAGCCAGTAGTAACACCTGAACATCACCGAATGTGGCCTAAAAAAACAATAAAAAATTTATCTATATTGTTATTTTGGGGAATCCATGGCATGTATTCCATTTATTTGTCACACTGTATTGTTAAAACTGTTATTGCTAGCCTCATTTTGTGCCTAATTTATAAATTACATTTTATTATGGTCTAAGCTAAAAAGAAAACATACTATATAAGGGATTGGTATTTCCCAGTTTTTGATCATCCATTTTGGAATATATCCACAAACAATAAGGAAGGGGTTATTTTATTTGGGAGGGTGATTAATGGAGCTACCCTAAATTCTATAAATAATAAAAATTCAAAATTTTCAGTTAAAATTTAGGTCAATAATTATGAATTGTGATTACCTTAGTTGAGGATTTTTTTTTTTTTTTTGGTTTTTGGGTTACACCCGGCATTGCTCAGGGGTTACTCCTGGCTCCATGCTCAGATATTGCTCCTGGCAGGCACAGGGAACCATATGGGGCACCGGGATTCGAACCGATGGCCTTTTGCATGAAAGGCAAACGCCTTACCTCCGTGCTATCTCCCGGGCCCCATTAGTTGAGGATTTTTACTCTTTTTCTTTGTGATTACTTTTCACCTGAAACGCAACATGTAAGAGTACTGATAGAAACATCTGTGATTCTTTATGTGTTTAGTTTTGAAGTAATTTTTGACTGTTGTACACTTAAAAAATTTCACTGTTGCCAGCAGTTTTTCAACCTCAATTCAATTACAAGACTCCATGTGGGAACAATGACTCACAGTTTAAGAAGATGGACTCTGCAAATTCACTTGCGAGAGCAACTGAATATTTCACCCTAATCCTTAGTTCTGGCCTTCACATGTTCATAATTTATCTAGAGGTAGCCACTGTTGGAATGTGAAAATGAAGAGTTACATACTATTCTAGAATTAGATTTCCAAGTCAATCAATAACTTTTCTCCATGAACATAAAATCAAATAGGGAAACATTTAACTAATATTTTGTGCTTTTGTTTGATTTTTGTCATACATTTATTTTTTTAAATATCAAAGTGATTTTTCATATATTTCAGTAACATTAGAAATAGTAAAAATTTAGTTCCATTAATTAGTTTCAAACATATTGTTAATAAAAGGCAGAGATATTTTAGGAGTAGAAAATCATTTTCCATTTAGCCATTAAGCAAAGACATGTTGTTATAAAAATAGCATATTTATGGAAGTGACATATGTGCTTTCTGAAGAGATTATACTAGACTTTATCAATGATTATTAATTTCTTCATGTTTCATAATTAAATATCATTGTGTTAGAACATATGTTTCAGGTATAGTCATTTAACATCAACATATGTATATATTCCATCAAGTTTACTTCTAAAACTGGAATATATTTTCAAATGCTACATTAAGTTAGAATAAAATTTGAAGGAGAGGTATAATTATCAAAGCATTTGTTTCTTCCATCTGTATCATATTTATCTTCAAATATGATCAATGTATTCATAATACTTTCAACAATTGGAATGTCCCAGTCCAGAACATTGACTGCCTTGACACTCACTACTGTAAAAAGGCTTTGTAAGGGACCAAATAAACAGGTTAATTGATATTTTGTTATTGCTGATGTTTTTTTGTTTGCGTGGTTGTTTCATTTTTTTATTGTGTCACTCCTGCTGGTACTCTGAGAACCACATGGGGTGTCTGGAATATAAATGATGTTTTTTTCCAGTAAAAACACACAATTTTATCACCTAGTCCTTGAGCTGATTATTTTTTGCAACTTATGTTTATTGACCAAGACAAACCGATATTTCTCAACATTGAGCTGCAGGAAGCAATATTGAAAAATAATAGAAAAATATCTAAAGATCTATATTTATGTATTTGTATGTAGAGATTTGACTTGTTCATGAAAACTAGAGCTCTGAGTATGTAATAACTATAAGTAAATGACATTCTTTCAGACAGATGGTACTTGCAGAACATAGAGATATGCAACTTAAATACAACCAAAAATTTGGGTGGCGATTTGTAAAATTGTGTCATATATTTAAGTTGAATGTATTGTCTTCATTTAGAAATCAATATTGATCAGAGTTTGCCTTTATAAAAACATGGAGTGCTGGTGAGATAGTACTGTATGTTGGGTGCTTGACTTAAACACAACTGATTCAGATTAGATCAACTTCCAAACCCATCAAAAGTGACCCTGATATCAGAGCCAGCAGTGAGCTCTGAGAATCTAAGTGTCTGGCCAGAAAAACAATAAAAACCACAAATGGAAAAGGCTTGGAAAATAGGAATAAATGTCTTGGTGAGAACTTCTCAAAACAACCGTCTTCACTGTTATGTTTGTCTTCATTTTATAAAGATTTTTTTTAACTTTTAAAAATTGAATTTACTTGGGAATGAAACCAAATGGGTTAGGATATTTAGTTATCATTTTTTTATAGTATCAATTATTTTAAAATCTTGGCTATGTGCAATAGGTCTCTATGTCATATAAGAAATAAAGATTTTCTAAATATTCACTTTAAAACAAAATATGTTTATTGTATTCAACATTAATAAATATCATTTCAGAAAAAAATCAATCTATATTAGCAAAGAAGAAAGTACATTAGATGTATTAGCCAATTGCCAGATTAACTTAAAATATTAGAAATGTTTTCACAAGGTTGTTGTCACCTTCACTTTTGTATTGGAAATGCTCAGGCCTCTTAAAACTGTTAAAAATAGAAGGAACAGGCCCCACATGGGGCTGCTCCTTCAGGGCATAGCCAGGCATATTACATAAACTAATTACAGTTGCAACTTCTCCTAAAATTGGAATCATAAACTAATCAATCCAAAGATTCTTGGTCAGAACTAGTAAGGCAATTTTCCTGATTAGACTCAGCTTTGTGCTAATGGTAGACAGTTTAGCAAGAAATAATCTTTCTTTTCTTTTACAAATAATCATCTTCTACCTTTTTTCTCACTATAAAGTCCTTCCATTTTGTGCAAACCTAGCAGTGTCTTGTCTTTTGTTAGATGGAATGCTATCTGTTTCATGGCTCATTAAAATCAATGGTATCCTATATGTTTGAATTTTGTTTTTCTACAAAAACATGTCCGACTCCAGAGTTATTGGAGAGCCTGTAGGGCAATCAACTTCTATACCCATAACCCCTTATGTTTCCCCCAAAACTCCTTCAAGAGGGATTTCTTTTTTGTTTTTTGTTTTTTTTTTGTTTGTTTGTTTGTTTGGATCACACCCGGCAGTGTTCAGGGGTTACTCCTGGGTCCATGCTCAGAAATTGCTCCTGGCAGGCACGGGGGACCATATGGGGCAGCGGGATTCGATCCGATGACTTTTTGCACGAAAGGCAAACACCCTACCTCCATGCTATCTCCCGGGCCCCTCCAAGAGGGATTTCTGAGTTAGGAGGAAACCTTGGACACCACAAGGCATGGCTCAAAAATAAAACAACCAAAAAACCTATAATACTTCAGAATTTGCCTTAAAAAAAAAAACAGATTAACAAAATTCTTTTTCTTTCTTTCTTTCTTTCTTTCTTTCTTTCTTTCTTTCTTTCTTTCTTTCTTTCTTTCTTT